>JASVEL010010884.1:0-63504 GCA_032618575.1 Nicotiana noctiflora
TTCGGAGCTTTTGATCGCGAACTCGTCATTTCAGAAGAGGGAGGAGCATTTGGTTACTTTCAAAAGTTCCACGGCGAGGACTCGGATTGATTACCTCCTCCTCAGAAGGAGCGATAGAGGGTTGTGCAAGGATTGCAAGGTTATTCCGGGAGAGTCCCTTTCAACTCTTCATAGACTCATAGTGATGGATGTAGGTCTCTGGGTGAAGAGGAAGAGGAGGGGTTCTCGGGGCCGACCGCGGATTAGATGGGGAACTTTGACTAAGGAGAAAGCCCAGGAGCTGGAGAGGAAGTTAGTTGATGGGGGAGCTTGGAGTAGCTCTGGGGAAGCGGACGCGATGTGGTCAGTGACGGCGAACCTGGTTAGGGAGGCTGCGCGGGATGTGCTTGGGGTAGCCAAGGGCTATTCAGGCAGGCACCAAGGTGACTGGTGGTGGAATGAGGTAGTCCAAGGAAAAGTGGAGGCGAAGAAGGCGGCGTTTGCTAAGTTGTCAGGGAGCTCAAGCGAAGAAGAAAGGAGAGCGAACAAGGAGAACTACAAGGTGGCGAGGAAGGAAGCGAAACTGGCGGTCACGGAAGCTAAAAGTGCAGCGTTTGGGCGCATGTACGAGGAATTGGGGGAGAAAGGCGGGGACAGAAAGTTATTTCGGTTGGCTAAGGTGAGGGAGAGGAAGGCGCGGGATCTAGACCAAGTTAGGTGCATCAAGGACGAGGATGGTAGGGTTCTGACGGGGGAGTCGCAAGTCAAGCGGAGATGGCAGGAATACTTTCGAGACCTGCTTAACGAAGAGGGGGACCGAGTCTTAGAGCTAGGGGGGCTGGGGCATTCAGAGTGTCCTAGAGACCTCGGGCACTGCAGGCGCATTAAGGAGGAGGAGGTCTTGAGGGCGTTGCGTAGGATGAGTAGGGGTCGAGCGACTGGGCCAGACGAAATTCCGGTGGAGTTTTGGAAATGCATGGGTAGGTCGGGAGTGGAGTGGTTGTCCAGGTTGTTCAATGTGATCTTTAGGACCAAGAGGATGCCGGAGGAGTGGAGATGGAGTACAGTGGTTCCCTTGTACAAAAACAAAGGGGATATCCAGTGTTGCGACAACTATAGGGGTATCAAATTAATAAGTCACACCATGAAGGTCTGGGAGAGGGTGATCGAGGCGAGGGTGAGGGAGATGTCATCTATATATGTGAACCAGTTTGGTTTCATGCCGGGTCGCTCTACTACAGAAGCTATCCACCTTGTGAGGAGGGTGGTGGAGCTGTTCAGGGATAAGAGGAAGGACCTGCATATGGTGTTTATCGACTTGGAGAAGGCGTACGATAAGGTCCCTAGAGAGGTTCTGTGGAGATGCTTGGAGGCGAAGAGCGTGCCAGAAGCCTACATCAGAGTGATCAAAGACATGTATGATGGAGCCAAGACTAGGGTTAGGACGGTGGGTGGCGACTCGGACCATTTTCCGGTGGTTGTGGGGCTACATCAAGGATCTGCGCTAAGCCCTCTCTTATTTGCCTTGGTAATGGATGCTCTAACTCGCCATATTCAAGGGGATGTGCCATGGTGTATGCTATTTGCTGATGACATAGTCTTGATAGACGAGACGAGGGTCGGTGTTAATGAGAGGTTGGAGGTTTGGAGATAGGCTCTTAGGTCTAAGGGTTTCAAAATAAGCAGATCTAAGATTGAATACCTGGAATGCAAGTTTAGCGTCGAGCCGAGCGAAGTAGGTCGGGACGTAATGATTGGAGCTCAGGTCATCGCTAAGAGGGACAGTTTCAGATATCTTGGGTCGGTGATTCAGGGGGACGGAGAGATTGACGGGGATGTCACTCATCGTATAGGAGCGGGGTGGTTGAAGTGGAGGCTTGCATCAGGAGTCCTGTGTGACAAGAAAGTGCCATTGAAACTCAAGGGGAAATTTTATTGAGCTGTGGTTAGACCTGCCATGTTGTATGGGGTGGAGTGCTGGCCTGTGAAGAACTCTCATGTCCAGAGAATGAGAGTTGCGGAGATGAGGATGCTCAGGTGGATGTGCGGGCTCACCGGATTAGATAAGATTAAGAATGAAGTTATTCGGGAGAAGGTGGGGGTGGCCCCAGGTGGATGAGAAGATGCGAGAAGCGAGACTCAGGTGGTTTGGGCATGTGCGGAGGAGAAGCCCTGATGCACCGGTGAGGAGTTGTGAGCGGCTGGCGGTGGTTGGCGCGAGTCGAGGCAGAGGGAGGCCTAAGAGGTATTGGGGTGAGGTGATTAGGCAGGATATGGCTAGAATGGGGATTTCCGAGGACATGACCCTTGATAGGAAAGTTTGGAGGTCTAGTATTAGGGTTGTAGGGTAGGGCCTTCTAGAATTCTTAGTACTTATGTTAGGGGCTGAGTGGGGTTTGGTAGCGATCTCTATAGTTAATTAATGTATTGTATTGTGCCTCTTATGGTAGTAACCGATTGGTATTATTGCATGTCATTCTACTTTTGGTTTTATGTTTAGATAATTACTTATTTGATTTATCCCGGATTTACTAACATTGTTTTGTTTTGTTTGTTGATTTTCTCTCTCCTTTTCTGAGCCGAGGGTCGGCCGGAAACAGCCTCTCTACCCTTTCGGGTAGGGGTAAGGCCTGTGTACGTATTACCCTCCCCAGACCCCACTTTGTGGGAACATACTGGGTAGTTGTTGTTGTTGTTGTTGTTGATGTAGCTGCTAGATGTCCCCTGTCATATTCATTTCCAAGCTGCTTTTCTTACTGGAAATTATTGTAATGGAGGAGATGGATGTCATCGGTAATCATATCATGCTGTTTGAGCAAGACTGCAAAAAGCGAGGCGAATGAATAGGCTTTTGTATGTGCAAAATTGCATTTAATGGTTATCCAGCAAATTACTTTTTATTTTTTGGGAGCTGAAATTAGCACCAACCATTTATGAATTTTTCCTTGAAACTATTTGTGTTTTGATATCCATGCAAAATATGTTATTTTGCCAAGTTCATAGATAACCTAAATGTCATCTCCTTTTTAACTCTTACTCACGATTTTCTGGCTTCAACATTTGAATCTCTAAAGGTGGGATAGTATTTTGCAGAACCTGGTTATTACGAGGATGGAAATTTTGGTATTAGATTGGAGAATGTGCTTATTGTCAAGGAGGGCAATACTAAGTTCAACTTTGGCGACAAGGGTTACTTGACATTTGAGCATATAACTTGGGTAAGTGTATCAGCATTATGTTGTTGTATATGTCTATGTAGAGTTACCCACTAAACACCTACCGGAACATATGCATACGTATTTTTTGCATGTGACTTACCCACTAAACACCTACCGGAACATATGCATAAGTATTTTTTGCATGTGGGTATACCTTGCTATTCTGTACTTTGATGGTCCAAGAAGAAAGAAGATAGTTATTTTTTGTTCTCCGCTAGTTGTGTTTCATGCAGAAAATGCGCATGATAACTCAGCTGTTGCCTAAATAATTTGAAATGTTTGTGTAATGATGGTACTAATTTGCTCTTTTCCCCCCGGGTCTAGGTACCATATCAGAAAAAAATGATTGATGTGAGCCTTCTGGCGCCCGAAGAAATCCAATGGTTGAATGACTACCACTCTAAATGCTCGGATATCCTTGCTCCTTACTTGAATCAATCTGAAGTGGAATGGCTGAAGAAGGCTACTGAACCAGTTCCAGCTTGAGATGCTCGGATATCCTTGCTCCTTACTTGAATCAATCTGAAGTGGAATGGCTGAAGAAGGCTACTGAACCAGTTCCAGCTTGAGACGTTCCTCTCTCTCAAGGTTTAGTATGCAGTGTTCCATCTGTTCCATGTATAATGCTCTTAACTCAATAAGGTTTATCAATTTCAGTCCACAGCACTCATGCATCAGAAGTCTACACGCTTATTAAACATCTTTATTACTGCATAAAAAAGGTTAAGTTTATAATGGGCTTTATTTGGTTTTGCCCAATGCTTGCTTCTTTCCTGCTCTTTTGTACTGCTTTCCTGCATTATAAATTTCTCGACCTCTTGTGATGAAAGCTGATCAACAATGCAAATATTGATGTGCAGAAAATAGTCCAACTAAATAGGTAACATAGTAAACACAAAAAGAAAAAGACAAAGGTTAGCTAGTTCGGCCTCCTGATAAAGAAACCTTTGAGCTTCAATGATTTCCTTATCTGTGGAAAGATGAGGCCAAGCTCAAGTAGCATGATTCAGAATTTATATTCAGTGGGTTAGGTAAATTATTCCTAAATTGTAAGTTATAGGTTTATTTTAACGTGACTCTATTCGTTGTTTCTGGATTGTCGCTAACTGTTTACTGTAGTGTCCTGATCTTTCTAGTCACGTGAAAGAGTCCAATTATTATGATTTAGGATTTTGAAGTGTCCTGATAGTATCAAGATAAAAGCTGATTGCCATGTGAATTGTACTTGGCTGGTTGTCATGTTCTACTATAAGAGAAGAAAAAACCGACAATATACATGATGTCGAAGTTGGGAAGTTTATCCAAAAAATCTTAATGTACCGCAATACAGTCTCAAATGATCAAATAATGCTATTGTAATGAGACTATGATAATCTTGAATCACCTACTGAAAATGTGTTCGAGACGTGCCATAGCATTCGTACTGTTGGAAAATAGCTGTTCTTAGCTCGCTCCTTCAGCTTGTTGAGTCAATTCTTTATGCTAAAGGCATATTGTAGTAGTCTCTGTTGAGTTCTACTCCATTGCCAAATGCCAATGAAAATGTTGGGAAAGGATCCCTCCGGTAATGTTATGTCCATTATTTAATCAATGGAGTAGTGGATTTAATCCACGTGTACAAAAGCAAAACTAAAGGCTTGGATCGTTTTACTTGGTACTTTTCAAATTTTCTTTATCTATTTATTTATTTATTTATTTATTTCAACACTTAGTGGTAAAGTAATTATTTTAAAGCCAAAGATGCATCCAAGTAAGTGCTGGATCATTTTGTTAATACTCAAAGTTTTCATTTATCTCAACACTACGTAATGTTCTTTTCTTCAAAAAGTGGATGTAATTCTTGTGTTCTTCTTTGAAAAATGATTTTTTTTTTTGGTTGTAAATAAAGACATTTTATTTAAGATATAGAACTTAGTAGTCATTACAACCTGAGATTTGTCTCGGCCACGCAGTGCCTATCGTATCTTCGTCAAAAGCTGAAATATTAAACATAGGCGGATAATAGTACAACATTAAGTTAGCAAAAGAGTTCAAGCTGCATCCGTTCTTGGCTAAGGTGTCCGCTACTCCATTAACTTCTTTGAATGCAATGCTCAAAGGTGGTGCGCCCGCCTCAAATAATAGGAACTTTCAATCATCAATAATATTTCGATAAAGGCAATTATCATTATTTATCATATTGATTAGTTCCTGACAGTCCGTTTCAATGACTAATGGGGTTAGTCTCTTTTGGATGGCTAGTTTTAGACCTTGTAATAGGGACATGACTTCTATTTGGAAGCGTAGGCAAATCCCATACTGAAACCTTGTATCCAATTCCCATTGCTATTTCTGAAGATCCCTCCTATACCACACCCTTCTTGGGTTGCCTAGGCAGGATCCGTCTATGTTTATTTTAAAGGTTCCTGTGTCAGGCGGTTGCCATTTGATAAGGATGGTTCTTTTTGGAGTTCGGATATGGCTCCAATTACTTAGGAATAGGAATTCCTGGGCACTGTTGATTACTTTGCTAATGTTGGGGTATGGTCTGCTCTTTTGAAAAATCTTTTTGTTTCTGGTGGTCCATAAGTACCAAATGAGGAAAGGTATGAAGACTGGCCAAGTGATGTAGTGGTTATAATGCTTATTAGAGTTTAGTTAGTGCTTAAGCCAGTACAAGGTAGAGTGTTCATTATCCGATGGTGGGTAGTTGTGCTTTATGTGGCATTGCTGTGGGTGCAATTCAAGAGCATGTGTTTTGTGTCTTGCTTTTCTACTCCACAAATGGTGCAGATATCAGATGTGCATATATTTCGTTTTGCCAGAAGGGTGCCTGTTGGGAGTATTGAGGGCGAGCAGCCACATGAAGTATTTTGGTTTGTTCAGGGTATTACTTTTCCAGATCTACTTAAAGTCTAGGTTGTTATCTTCTATCATGGTATCTTGGTGAGTTATAACATCATTGGCTGCCCTAATGGAGAAGGAGCTATAGCCTGGAAATTCCAGGTAATCTTACCCCTACCCGTTTGAGATTGTTGGATATAAGTGCTATGGATTTTTTGAGTTGTCTTCAAGTAGTTCGAAGGATAGTTTTGAGAGGTTGAAGTAGCCATCCTGTATGATGGATTTTACCTTTATATTTCTCTTTGGAGGGGCCATGGATACTATTTCTTAGTGTGTCCCCGTGGTTTATCCATCGGCTGTTCCAAAGGTTTATCTTCTCCACTTTCCTATAATTCATTTGGTTCCTTTTTGGCAAATCTCGTTTCCTTTACAAATATTTTTCTAGATGTGGGAGGACGAAGGATTGGGGGTAGGTCTGCTATTAGGGTTGGTTTTCCTATCATATATGCTGCGCAGAACTTGGACCCAAAAGACTTCCTTATTGTTAGAGTATCTCTAAGCCAGGTTGGTGCTGAAAGTATTGTTTCTACAATGGGTTTTAAAAATCTCTAAGACTCCTTGTCTTTTTAGATTGGTGACTTTATTCCAACTTAGTGGATGACATTCCTTTTTTCCTCCGTACTTTCCCAAAGGAATTTACGTTGGATGGAGTCTATCTTATTTAGGGAAGGTTTTGGTAGATTGAAAATTTGCATGTTATGGTTAGGAATGACCGCAAGGGTTGCTTTAATGAGGGTGGTTCTTCCTGCTAGGTTTAGGAAGTGGGATTTCCATCCTTTTAATCTGTTGTTAATATTGTTAATAACGGATTGGAAGTCTTTCTTGGACCGCCTCTAGTTTGTCATGGGGAAGCCTAAGAGTTTACCTATTGAGTCTGAGATTTTCATGTTGAGGCACCTGCTGAAGAGGGATTGTTTGTCCGGATGGGTGTTTTTAGAAAAGATTATCCTAGATTTACTGAAGTTGATGGATTGACTGGAGAAATTGCATAATTTGTTCAGGGTATCTATGAGAGTGTCACAGCTCTTTTGATTGGCTTCCATCATAAGGATGAGATCATCGGCAAAGAACACGTGAGATAGTTGGGATCCCTTTAGCAGGTCAAATATGAGCACTAGAGGCGAGGTGGCATGCTTCAGCAGATGCCCATTCCGGAATGGATGTGGGAGCGCATCACCATGGATTTCGTGGTTGGGTTACCGCGAAATTTGCGGAAGGTTGATTCAGTGTCGGTTATTGTGGATAGGTTGACCAAGTCGATCCACTTCATTCCGGTGGCGACTACTTATACATCGGAGAGATATGCTCAGATCTACATTGGGGAGATAGTTAGGTTGCACGGTGTGCCGATTTTCATCATATCAGACAGAGGCCCTCAATTCACTTGCTATTTTTGGAGAGCTTTTCAGAGTGAGTTAGGGACCCGCGTAGAGCTTAGCATGACATTCCATCCTCAGACCGACGGGCAGTCAGAGCGGACAATTCAGATTTTAGAGGATATGCTTAGAGCACGTGTGATTTACTTTGGAGGGTAATGGGATCAGTTCTTGCCCTTAGCGGAGTTTGCATACAATAACAACTACTAGTCCAGCATAGAGATGGCCCCGTATGAGGCATTATATGGTCGGCGTTGTCATTGTCCTATCCGGTGGTTTGAGCTTGGTGAGGCCAAGTTACTTGGTAAAGATTTGGTACAGGATGCCTTGGATAAGGTAAAGTTGATTCAGGAGAGGCTCCGCACAGCTCAGTCCAAATAAAAGAGTTACGCTGATCAGAAGGTGCGTGAGGTATCATTCATGATTGGCGAGGAGGTTCCCTTGAAATTCTCGCCGATGAATGGCATTATGAGGTTCAGGAAGAAGTGCAAGCTAAGCCCAAGGTTTATTGGTCCATTTAAGGTGTTGAGGCGAGTTGGAGAGGTTGCCCATGAGCTTGCTTTACCTCCTGGTTTATCGAGAGTTCATCTAGTCTTTCATGTATCGATGCTTCGAAAGTATCATGCCGACCTATCACATGTGTTGGACTTAAGTACCATTCAGTTAGATGAGAGCTTGGGCTACGACGAGGAGCCAATTGCCATTATTGACAGACAAGATCGCCAACGGTGAGGGTCCAGTAGAGGGGCCAACCTATTGAGGAGGCAACTTGGGAGTCCGAGGAGGACATGCGGAGCAGATATCCCTACTTATTCAGCAGTCCAGGTACTTTTCTATCATTTGTTTAAGAGGTGGAGAATGTAACGACCCGACTGGTCGTTTTGCGTACTAGAACCCCGTTCCCTTAAATAAAACTTCCCGCACTCGCTTTAGCTAATTTATAACTTACGAGGACTGGTAGTTCGGAAGTCGGAAGAGTTTTAAGTACGAATATGCCCATTTGCTTTTTTAAGTTTTTCGAAAAGGGCCAAGTTTGACTTCGATCAACTTTCTTGGGAAACGGACCCGGATTCGAGATTTCACAATCCCGGAGGGTCCGTGGGAAAATATAGGACCTGGGCGTATGTCCGGAATCGAATTTCGAGGTCCCTAGCCCGAGTAATGAATTTTTGTGTGAAATTGTTAACTTGAAGTTTTAAAGAATTAAATAAACTAAGTATTCATTGATTTTCTAGGTATCGGGCTCGGATTTCGGTTCCGAAACTTGGTACAGGTCCGAAATATCAGTTAAGACTTACTCGAAAAATTTGGTATCAATCTGAGTAGTCTTAGGGTGTTTTGACCCGTTGGAAGAAAATTAAGAACATGAAGTTCAATGATTTAATTCATTTGGTTTTGGGGGTTGATTCTTCAATTTAGCGTTGTTTTGGGTGTGTCGAGGGTTCTAGTAGGTCGCCTCTTGATTTTAGACTTGTCGGCATGTTCGGGTGGGGCACGGGAGCCCCGAGCGCCAAACGAGTGAGGCTGAGTGAAGTTAGAACTTGAAAAACAGATTGAAGTTTGCTGCTTCTGTCATATTGCATCTGCGGTTCTTGAACCGCAGATGCGGTCAGGACTCGGCAGAAGCGGCCTAGGCAGCCCAGGGGAAATACCGCAGAAGCGGTCATGGAACCGTAAAAGCGGTTCCGCATATGTGGCACTTCGACTGCAGAAGCGGTCCAGCCATCTTGGGCCAGAACTGCGGAAGCGGTCCAACTTCCACAGAAGCAGACTCTGCAGAAGCGGAAATATCTTCGCAGAAGTGAAATCAGCCAGGGGTAGAAGAGTTCATTTAATACGAACTCAAACACCATTCTCTCATTTTTCACTCCACACTTAGGCGATTTGGGTGCTTTCAAGAGAGGGTTTCCACATAGCTTGGTAAGGTAAGTAATTCCTCTTCAACCTTAGCTTAAATACATGTATATTAGGTAGATTGAACACTAAAAATTAAGTAAGGGTTAGAGCGAGACCTAGGGCTTTATTAAAGTTAAGATTTAATCATGTAATTTGCCATGTAATGAACTAGAAATCATATATTTGTGATCCTTAGGTGATACAGAACAACTCGAAAAATCTCGGGATCCGGGCACGTGAGCCCGTGGTCAGAATTTAGAAAACTTGCGGGAAAGGTTGGGAAATCACTTAAATAGTTAGAATTCAACCTTGTAAGTCTTTATTGACTAGTTCTTACTTTATTTTAATTAGTTTGTGCTCGTTCGGCTATGAATTGAGGATTTGGGCTTGTTGTTAATATTGGAAGTGCGCTTTGGGGCGAGGTGAGTCTCCTTTGTAATTTTGTAAGAGGGAATTGTCCATAGGATTATAAATGAGTAATTGTTGCTAAATGCGGGGGCTACGTACGTACTAGATGACGAGAGTCCGTGCGGAGCTACTATAATGTTAATTGTTTAGGTGGTTTAGGATCCACATCATGCCTAATTTGGGAATATCTCTTATTTTAATTGTCAATATGATCATTTATGATTTGCTAGAGACTTGAGGAAATGAAAAGTTAACATATGAGCTTGTTGAGCCTTGGTAGGAGTTTCCTTGTATATAGATGAGCATTGTGTGCATTCTTGATATTTTTCTTGATAACTATGGATCGGGCCGATCGCCTCGGTGAAAATAGATGCATCTATGCGGGCCGTTCGACACTCAGCAATGCACAATTTATTTTTCTGTTGGAGCGGGCCGTCGACCTCAACATGATTGCGCATGATATATATATATGCTTAAGTTTAGACATGACATGATCAATTATTTTGTATGAAAAAGAGAAAATGGTAATTGAATTATGGTCAAGAACGTAAATATGACTTTCCTTTTAAACTTGTGTTATTGGAGATCTTCAAGCTATATATCTCACATTTTTATTATATTATCTTGACCTTAGTAAGTATCAAGTCAGACCTAAAATTTCATTCTCGACTTGCTTAACAGATTCCCCAATGTGACGATATCCCCACCCATTTTCTGAAACTCATATAGTGACACTGTTAGCCTAATCTACTAGGATAACATCCTAATTCATGTTTGTAAAAATATGACATCTTCTGCGTGTACCCTGCTGGTGTTTCCTTGGATTCTCTGCACTTATTTTGTTCTTCAAATACTTATGTGAAATTTCTTAATTGGAAGTCTTTTATATTTAGTGAATTTAGTTGTCATGAGTTCAAATTAATCGAGCAAATGAGTTTCAGATATCGAATGTCCAAAAATATTTAAAAAATGGCCCTATTTTGACATACACAAAAAGACAATTTATTCTTAGTTGAAAAAAAAAAAGAGTTCATCTACAAAGAAACTATGGGATTACAAATCTGCTCCGAATATCCTTCAGAAGCTCACAGATAGAGTTGTAAGAAGAACCTCCATCACTTAGTGCATTTTCCGCACTCTTCTTTAGCTTCTTAGCCTTTTCCTTTATACGCTTTCCTTCTTTTGTCTGCATCAAAATTCTTACCATCCCTTGAATCTCCTCTCTCTTCACCAATTTTTTCGTCGGCAAAACCGCCGGCCGAATCGCCACCTCTAGCTCCTCCGTCAACATGGCGGCGTTCATTTTTTGTTCAGCATGTAATGGCCACGCAATCAAAGGAACCCCATTTGTCAGGCTCTCGACCGTTGAATTCCATCCACAATGTGTCAGAAATCCACCCACCGACGAGTGACCCAAAATTTCGACTTGGTTGGCCCACATAGGCACTACCAAACCCATATCTTTAGTCCTAGTTAAGAACCCTTCCGGCAAGTATTCCGACATGCCACGCGTCTGTTTTCCGGTAGAGTTCAGATAGGCACTATCTGCATCACCGTCGGACGGGGGACGTACAACCCAAACAAATTTCTGTCGGCTTAATTCTAAACCCCATGCAAGCTCCGTCATTTGCTTAGTTGAAAGGGTTGCACCACTTCCAAATGATACAAATAGAACTGACTCATTATTTTGCTTGTCTAACCATTGAATCACCTGTTGGAAAATATGAATGAATGGAAACAAGTTAAATAACGCTATACATATAGCTATAGAACTGAGCGAAGAAAAGACCAATTTATATTTAAATAAATTCTAACATTACCTCGTCATTCGAAGTTTTTTCAACTTTTCTCCTCAAGGGTCCAACTGGGAAAACTGGAACTTTAAGAAGTGATCGCAACTTCTCATTATATCTAAGTGCTTTGATAGTCTCAGGTTCTAAATCTTCCCAAGTATTAATCAAGATTCCATCAAAATCTGTATATTCCATTCCAAGCTTAACATACTCTTCATACTGCTGATCACTCCGATCCATCAATGGATCCACCACGTCATCAGGTCGCACTGCTTTGCAGCCTGGAATTTTCAAAGGTTCTTTAAGATCAACATATTCACCCTCAATCTCTTTCTCAAAAACTTGACAATATATAACTAACGCTAATGTCCACGCAGTAGTTGTATGGTACGCGTATTTAGGGATGTTAAATTCTTCAGCAATTGGCAATATTTGTGTGCCAAAAATGTCAACAATGAGAGCATCTGGACGATGAGTCATGGATGCTATGGCAGAACGAATTTTAGGCAAAGTTTCGCGGACTAATAGTCGTAATTTAGTGACAACTTTAGTGCTGGAATTTATTAGGTGGGAAATATCGTTTGAAGGAACTGGAATTATTTCTATAGCTTTTTTCTCATTGGTGAGAGTGGATTTCTTGAGAAATTCAGTTTCTGCTGAAGAAGTGCTGGTTGTGATAGCAAGAATTGTAATTTTGATGTTATGATATGTGGCTATTCGGTTGCCTAAGACTAGAACTGGGATTAAATGACCCATACCAGGGCTTGAGACTAAAGCAACATGAAGTTGTGAGCTATCCATAAAATTTATTTATTTTTTGTTTGAAAAGAGAGTTTTTTAAAAAACAATTTGGAAGAGAAAATATTGATGAATATTACAAAATGAGAATCGTTTAGGTATGAGCTTTATAGGAACCACAAAGTTTGGCAAACAATAAATAATTCTACAAACTGCACTACTGTTTCAGCGGGACATTAATGACAAGTCTCTTTCTTAAGGGAAAGAAAAATCAAGAAACGAACAAACAAAATCAATTCACTAGAGGAAGTAGGGTCAGCATATTTGAGAACCACTAATCCAATTGAACATCTGGGAACTTCCTAATACCACAATCGACTGGTTAATGGTTTATGCTGGTATATTTTCATGGCTGGTTATTTTGAACACAGCTCAAGCTAGTCCATCTTTATTGAGATGAACTAATTTAGGCTAAATATGTAATATAAATTGACCCGCAAGAAAACTGTGATGACCCGATAGGACATTTTCAGTTTTAACCTTCGTTTTTGTGTTCCGATACATTGATTAGTACTCTTAGCCTTCCTCGATTTGTATGCGCAGTCTAGTCTCCTTTCTGCAAAAAGGTTTTATAAGGAAATTGATGAAAATGTGAAATCGTCTTTAAAAACTCATTTGAGTTTACTTCACAACGTTTTGAGCAAACAGACCCGGATTAGTATTTGGATGATCCCGATGGGTCCACATCGTGATCTGAGACTTGGGCGTATGATCGAAACCGAATTCAGAAGTTCCTAGCTTGATTTAACGTTATTTGCTGAAAATTAGAAGTTTAAAGGTTTAAAGAATTCCAAAGTTTTACCATAGGTTGACTTTATTGGTATCGGGTTCGGATTTCAATTCCAAAACTTTGAATAGGTTCATTTTAGTATTTTTATGGTTTGTTTGCAAAGTTTGGTGCAAAGCGGAGTTGATTTGACGTGATTCGGACGTCCGATTTAAAATTTGAAAGTTCTTAAATTTTTTTGAAAATTTCATTTACTTTTGTGTTTGATTCATAGTTCTAGGTGTTACGGTAATGTTTTGATTGCGCGAGCGAGTTCGTATGATGTATTATACTTGTATGCATATTTGATTTGGAGCCATGAGGGCTCAGGTGAATTTCGGACGCGTGGCGAAGTATGGTAGGTGTTAAAAAATTTGTTGGTTCTGGTGCATGATCAGACCTCGCAATTGCGAGGTCTTGGTCGCATTTGCGATAATACGGGGCCTCTATTAGGTTCATATTTGCGAACAATTACTTCGTAATTATGGAGAGGAGTTGGGACAATAGGGATCAAATTTGCGATCAAAATGGTCGCAATTGCGGAAAGTCCAAGTTCACATTTGCGAACAAAACCATCACAATTGTAATGGCAGCAGGTGTGTGAATTCCTTGCATTTGCGAGGACCTTTTTGCATTTGCGGGGTCCGCAATTATAATTCTGACATCTGCGCCTGGACAAAATAAGAAGAAAATTGGATTTAGCTTATTTTTTTGAAACTCTCAACCCTAAATACCCTAAAAGCTTTTTTCCCAAAAGATTTTCTTCCTAAATATATTGGTAAGTGATTTTATTCTACTTTTTTCAATTACCCATTACATTTCAATTCCTAAATATATTGGTTGGTTTGGAGGCTTGTTCGTAAGGCAAGGCCGTGGTTGAACTTTGAGTTAATTACGGAGTGAAGTAAGTGTTGAGTTTAACCTTGATTTGAAGGAATTAGCAACCCTTGAGCTATGTGCTATGTGAATTACATGTGTAGCGGCGTATATGCAAGGTGACAAGTGTATATAACGGATAGGAGCCGCTTGAATGAAGAAGGATGCAGCATGGCTTTGAATGGGAAGGATGTTGTCACACATTTAAATGATGTCCACGAGGGGTAAATGGATCTGTGCAATTGGAGAGTGAGCTCAGACTCAGGAAGGGTCATTGATGTTGTAGTAATTGTACCCTGTGCAGTAGTGTGGGAAGATGCCGGGAGAGCCCTCTATAGGCGGTTACCCAAGTGAGCAGGTTAGCGGTCGCATGGTTGACGAGGCTTCTACGAAGAATTTTATCGGTCATGTAGCGAAGAGATCGGTCGTATGAATGTAGTAGGCAAATTTGAGTATAAAAGAATTGCGGTTGATCGCGAAAGGTTATGTTGATGAAAGATGGGGAATCTTGGTGAATTTCAGAGTTGTAAAATAATGTCTTCATTCTAAGTGGTAGAGTCCCACTGCATATGATTGGGATGGATGGTTAACTACTTGCGAGATTTTTGGTTATTAGCATATCGACGGGTTGTTTCAGCTACGGAAAGGACCATAAGTGGTAATTTAAGTAAATGATGTAATAAAGGTGGGCTATCGTGGGCCCTATTGGCCCATATTCACACTTGGGGGAAAGATTCAGGATTTTGTCTTGTATAGATGCGGGTTCCAAGGGAAGTAATTCGGCGGGTTCTTCGCTAAAAGTTTATTCATGTGATGGAAAACTCATAGAGTTGACTATATTCGGGGCCAAGTTAGAGCGAGTAATTCTCATTAATGGTCCCGAGGGAACTCGAAAGATAAAGTGTGGTACCTAAAGATTTCGAGCCTATAAGTGCAGTTAAGAATAATGCTTTGTAGCTGCTTATGAGAAGGTGTCCAGAATGTTTTATGACATGTTAACTTGCGGTATAGCATTTGAGAGATATGAAGCAGCTCGTGGGATTTGAGACAGCATGGTCTCGTGATTCGAGGCACTTGAGATGAGTGCAGATGGAGTATATTATGTGTTGGATGGAATTAGTATTATTTCTAAGGTAAGTAGCGTGAATCGAAGGAAGATAGATTGGTTAGCCATAGTTTAGGTTGTATGTCGGTAGTAGAGATCATCTCTTTCAACGTAACTAAGTTATGCGAGTGATCTGCAGCGGCGCGTAGGAGGCTTGTTAGCCGCCGTAATTGATATTATTCTGAAGCTTTCTACTGTTATGGCATGTTACGTGAAAGTGAATTTCGGAAGGGCTATGGTGCCTTAGACCATTACTTAGAGATTTGTGTATTTCCATAGTCATAAGAAATTGCTTGTGTGTTGCTATGATTCTCCTGAAGTGAGTTTAGTAAAAGGATTTTATGTGATGAAGTGTGGACCTATTAGTAGTTTCGGGTTATGATAAGGGTCATGTTCCATCGTATGAAATTTAGAGTGAAAAATTAAGGTTGTCGTTCGGTGTTGACAAGGATGTCACGAGCTCTGATGAGCACGAAAAGAGTTTTAATGTTTAAAGTAAGTGGTATTGTCATCAATTTCACTTGAGATCGCTGCTTTGTGAAAGAGGCTTTGCATCCGGGTTAGGGATTCTTGATCACTTTTTAGCGTTAGCGCAGCCAGCGGGATGTGTGGATCTGTTATGTGTTTTGGAAGATTGTGGGGGCGAGTCCCACAGGAAGATCATATAAGTGTGACATGAAGTCACTTGATTGATTGAGAAGTTACACCAAGTATGAAAAGTTGTGATGATATTGTTAAATTGAGAATATATGCCTGGAGGGCACTCAGTCTATTAAGTTGTGGACCGCAGAGGATTTCTCCGTTATGACGGTTGTTCTTGTGTGTTATGAGAAGAAGGAAATAAGTATGGACCTTTGAAAGGTTATTGGCTTAGTCTGATGTGATCAGAATCGACTTGAGGTCGGTGGATGGGTTTAAATGTGAATATAGGCTCTATGTCAGGCCAGTTGTGTTCATTTAAGTAACGCACTCCTTATGGAGTAGTCAGGGTGATTGTTAGATATTTCATGTAGTGACACGTTGTTGTATTGGGAAAAAGTTTTTTCTATGACGCGGCAAGACACGTGGAATGGTCAAAAGGTTATTATTCCGAAAGAGAATAAATAAAAGATGCGAGGAGACAAATTAGACACGGGACGTAGTTCAACTACGAGTCCCGTATCTATTTAGAATGGGTTGGAACGAAATTCTAAAGACAAAGGATACAAAGAGGAAATAGATACGAGTTCTGTATCAATT
Organism: Nicotiana noctiflora; assembly: GCA_032618575.1. Lineage (NCBI taxonomy): Eukaryota > Viridiplantae > Streptophyta > Magnoliopsida > Solanales > Solanaceae > Nicotiana > Nicotiana noctiflora. Next base: position 16,338 of record JASVEL010010884.1, read on the forward strand.
CAAGACATTCAAGGGCAACAGATCAAAAAGCATTTAAAGTATGGATCTGGAGGCAGAATAAAGTCCAAATTCAATCATTAAGTACCTGATACGTTGAAGAATTGACATTTAATAAGAATGATTGTATAACGACCTATTTAATGTCATTTATTACTCATAATTATGTCATTAAAACCTAGGTTTCATTCTTCTACCTAGAGTCAGCTATAAAAGGAGGAAGTTATACCAATTGTAAACACGATCAACTGTTGAAAGCCTACTGAAATACAATTTTTCTTTACTATTCATTCTAATTGTTGAAAGCTTATTATATTTTTCGGTCTCTTGATTATCAGTAACCCGATTTTTTCTATTATTTTCTGGTTTTAATCGAAATTTCATATTTTGGTTAAACAAATTGGTTCCGTTACCGAGAATCTGATAATCTATTTTTTCTAAGCTTACACACTTTACTTGTGGTTAACATCGTGTTAAACAACACCACCACCAACAACAACAATGTTGTTGAAAGCCAGATCCCTCATGTTCAAAGGGACTTGAACAATAATAGCATAGTTCCTTCCTCTCAAGCCTCTCCACACCAGTCTCGTGGAGATACTCTTGCATCAAATACACTATTGCCAAAAAGGACATTGAATGTCATCAATGGAGGAGAGGATATTTATGGCTTCAGATAAAATTTCTAATGTGGTTATTACACACGGGAAATGAGTACGCCAAACCTTAAAGGATGAAAGTATGAGTTTTGATGATGCAGATACAGAAGGAATGATCATTCCTCACAATGATGCACTGGTTATATCATTACTCGTACATGATACTAATGTAAAGCGAGTTTTAATTGATCCAGAAAGTTCTGTCAACATCAGTTTGCTAAGAGTGTTGCAGGAAATACAAGTTGAAGATAGAATGATACCCAAAGCACATACATTATCAGGCTTCGACAATACAAATGTGATAACGATAGGTGAAGTAATTTTAATAACTTATGCTGCAGGTGTCGTTAAAGATACTAAATTTCAGGTAGTTAATACGGAAATGGCCTATAACTTAATCATGGGGAGACCATGGATTCATGATATAGATGTTGTCCCATCAACTCTACATCAAGTCATCAAGTTTCCATCGCCTTGGGAAATATGTCAAATTCGAGGAGATCAACAAATTGCCAGGAATATCAACGTTGTGGCAAGTACGAGTAGCGTAGGAATAGTTGGAGGCAACAACAACCAAATTTCAACTGAAAAAAGGATTTAGACTCGAGACCTGATGTCATTCAGGAACTCAAGGAAAATGAAAACATCAAGACAACAATAGAAGAGCTTGAAGCAGTAATCTTATTCGAACAATGGCCTGAAAGGAAAGTTTACCTAGGAGTTAATCTAAGGCCTGACATGCGAGGTATGTTAATTGAATTTTTAAAAACTAACGGGGACTGTTTTGCTTGGTCCCACGCTGATATGACAGGTATACCACCGGAGGTGATGACTCATAAACTCAACGTGGATCCATCTTTTGCTCCAATCAAGCAGAAGAAAAGAAAGCAAGGAGCTTTCAAGAATCAAGTAATTCAAGATGAAGTTCAGAAATTATTACAAATTGGGTCAATCCGCGAGGTAAAGTATCTTGATTGGTTAGCCAATACGGTGGTCGTACCTAAGAAAAATGGTAAGTGGCGAGTTTGCGTAGATTATACTGATCTAAATAAATCTTGCCCTAAAGATTCTTTCCCTTTACCCCATATAGATCAAATGATAGACGCAACTGCAGATCATGAACTTCTAAGTTTTTTAGATGCATATTCGGGATATAACCAAATTAAAATGCACCCCGATGATGAAGAAAAGACTTCTTTCATCACAGACCGGGGGACTTACTGTTATGAAGTAATGCCCTTTGGTCTAAAAAATGTTGGTGCAACCTATCAAAGGTTAGTCACTAAAATGTTTCAGGAACATTTAGGTAAAACTATGGAGGTATATATAGATGATATGCTTGTCCAAACCCAACATTTTGCTGATCACATTTCTCATTTATCTATCACGTTTGAAATCTTGCGTAAGTACAATATGAAGCTTAACCCAGAAAAATACGCATTTGGTGTAGCCTCAGGTAAATTTTTGGGTTTCCTTGTTTCTAACCGTGGTATTGAGGTAAATTCTTCGCATATTAAAGCAATCGAAGAAATACCGTATATCCTTACAAATAAAAAGGAGGTTCAACGATTGACTGGAAGAATCGCGGCCCTAGGGAGATTTATTTCTAAGTCTTTTGGAAAATGCTTTAAATTTTTCTCGGCACTTAAGAAACAGGATAATTTCGAGTGGAATGAAGATTGCCAACGAGCTCTTAAGGATTTGAAAATCTATTTGTCAAACCCCGCTCTATTGGCAAAGCCAAAGGAAGGTGAGAAGTTACTTATTTATTTGGCAGTTTCAGAAGTAGGGGTAAGTGCTGTTTTAGTTCGTGAAGACCAAGGTAAACAATCTTCTATCTATTATGTAAGTAAGACTTTATTAAATGCAGAAACAAGGTATCCACAGTTGGATAAGTTAGCGTTAGCTTTAATTATGGCATCTAGGAAATTAAGGCCTTATTTCCAATGTCATCCTATTGTTGTAGTTACAGCTTTTCCATTACGAAATATTTTACATAAGCATGAACTGTCAAGTAGATTAACAAAATGGGCTATAGAATTAAGCGAATATGAAATAATTTTTCAACCTAGAACTGCTATCAAATCCCAAGTACTTGTAGATTTCGTAGCTGATTTTAAACTGGGGATATATTTAGAGGCAGAAAAAGAATTACAAGTTTTTAATGGCGTGAAACCGGGGATTTGGACATTGTTTGCTGATGGTTCATCTAATATAAAGGGGGAAGGCTTAGAAATTGTTCTAATACCACCAACAGGAGAAACAATTAGACAGACTATAAAATGTCACCTTATTACTAATAAGGAAGCAGAATATGACATTGTGATATCAGGTTTGGAATTGGTGCTCGAACTCGGTATCAAGCAAATCATAGTCAAAAGTGATTCTCAGCTGGTAGAAAATCAAATATTGGGGACTTATGTAGCCAGAGAAACCAGAATGCAGAAATATCTCGAGAAGGTGCGAGAATTAGTAAGACAATTCGAAACTTGGAAGGTAACGCAGATTCCAAGGGATGAAAATGCAGAAGCTGATGCTTTGTCCAACCTCGCATCCATGGCAGATATAGCAAATGATACAAATGCTTCGGTTATACATTTATTCCATTCCATTCTCGAACCTGATACGAACGAGGTAAATTTTAATCATTTGACATGGGATTGGAGGAATGAAATTATTACTTTTTGGAGTATGGAACTGTACCTAATGATAAAACAAAGGCTCATGCATTACTTAAGAAAGCTGCCCGTTATTGTTTACATCAAGAAATTCTTTATCAAAAAATGTTCGGAGGTCCTCAAGCAAGGTGTCTCGGTCCTTCACAAATGGAGTATGTAATGAGGAAAATACATGAAGGACATTGTATAAATCATGCTGGAGGTAGATCATTGGTAAAAACGTTGATACGGGCCAAGTATTATTGGCCTAAAATGGAGGAGGAAGCAAATGACTTCGTATCTAAATGTGATAACTGTCAGAGGTACGAAAACAATATGCATAGACCAGCTGAATTACTACACCCAGTCATAGCTCCATGGCCCTTCATGAAATGGGGATGGATATCGTAGGTCCATTACCTCAGGCAAAAGGATAGGTGAAGTTTCTACTCGTGCTTACTGACTATTTTACTAAATGGTTAGAAGCATGGGCATTTAAGCAGGTACAAGAGAAAGAAGTTAAAGACTTTATTTGGAGAAATATAATATGCCGCTTTGGGGTTCCAAAGGAAATCGTGTGCGATAATGGACCACAATTCATAGGAGCACAAATTACAGAATTCTTTCAAAGCTAGCAAATTAAAAGAATAACATCGACACCATATCATCCGGTAGGTAACGGACAAGCGGAATCCACGAACAAGATAATCATCAATAATTTGAAGAAAAGTTTGCAGGATTCAAAAGGCAATTAGCTTGAAGTTCTACCAGCTGTGTTATGGGCTTATCGGACAACTAGGAAAACAAGTACGGGCGAAACACCATTTTCGATGGTTTATGGTGCAGAAGCTCTAATTCCAGTTGAAATAGGAGAACCAAGTATAAAATGGAGGACTCAAACAATGAAGAATTATGGGTTAATCTAGATCTAGTTGAAGGAAGGAGAGAAGCAGCATTGATAAGAATGGCGGCTCAAAAACAAGTGATTGAACGATACTATAACCGGAAAGCATGTCTCAGGTTCTTTAAAACTGGGGACTTTGTGCTAAAAAAGGTGTTTCAATCTACGAAGGCTGCTAATTCAGGAAAGTTAAGTCCAACATGGGAAGGACCATACAAAATCCGTAACATTGCGGGAAAAGGTGCGTATGAGCTAGAAACTATGGAAGGCAAAATTCTACCTTCACATTGGAACGCTGTACATTTAAAAAGATAATACTTCTAAGGGGGTAGACACGGTCAGGTATCTTCATGTCAAATTATTTTTCTTTTAAATTATTAAGGTTTTTACTAACAATTTTAGATGCTAGGCAAAATCCCTAACATGTGCCAAATGATGAGACACAACCTGCATGGCAAAATAGAATATTCTTAAATTCTAAGCCTAGGTTTATATCAATATGATGGAAATACATACGGGTAGGTGGTCTTCATCTAAAATTATACCTCCGAGTCTCGCATATTTTATGTTTAAGGAAAAGGACCAGCCTATAAGTAATAACCAAGTGTTCAAGGCTTCATTCTTCAACGCTCAAACACTTGGGGGACTATACAGTATATATAGCTTCGTGCAGAAAAATGGACCCGTGTCCATAAAGGAAAAGAGATACGGGAGTTCATGTAAAAACGGACCAAATTTAGCTTCAAGATTCTGCTATAAATAGCTACACATACAATAATTTTCAATTTTGTAAAACACTTTCCAAACCCTTTCTAAGTATATAAAGATAGGGTTATGGTTATGTGCTAAAATAGGTTGTAATAAAAGAAAACCTTGTATATTTTATATTAAGAAATCTATTGCACGAAAAACACTTGCGAGGAAGTCATAGATGTACTATAACGCATGTATCATTCAAAAGTTTACTCAAGTTCATGAATAAAAACTTGTCAAAGTTATATATAAAAAAACATGTGTTTCTTATTTCTTTCATCGTATTATAACACCATTATGAAGTTGAGACGTTTTCTTCATTAAGTGTCGGTATATAAAATGGGCTCTCTTTTTATAATCCTCATGTTATAAGTCCATGAGTAGAATCATAAAGCATTTTCAAAGGATAAAAATGCAAAACTATTCTATAAGTCCTAAACACGAAAATAGGCAAGAATAGAACACAAAGAGGTATTAATTAACTCCTAAAGCATAAAAGACTAAAGGAAAAGGGAAATTTAATCATTCAAGTATAATTGTCTTTAAACAAATACCCCATTATGAGAACTGGGGACTTCATCATAAAAATCCTTTAACAAGGATTATACCATCAAATAAAAAAAAAAACAACAACAAAATAAAAGACTTTTTTCAACTGGTTACTGGGGGAGTTGGAACATCAGAGATTGCAACAGGAGCAGGAACAGCTTCACCCTCAGATACCTAAACCACTACTCCGGTCGCTTCAATAGTAGCTTCACAATCCACCGGATTTACTACCTCAGGAGTTCCACACATTGGAGAAGAAATGTCAATGGGTTGCTCAGGAGTGCCAACAGGTTGGTTACTCTTATCAATCACATCTAAGATCTTGGCTAATTCAGGATTGTAAGTTAAAATTCTCCTGAGTAGCCTTTAATAATGCATCCCGACGCGATCTAAGAAAAGCCCAATTGACCTCATAATTGAAATTCTCTGCAAGAGAATTATACTCCTTCTCCAAGGTTTCATAATCCTTTTCCCGTGTAGCAAGAGAGTTTTTCATTGACTCTTGCTCAGTTAGTTGGGAATCAAGGGAAGTCTTGAGCGTAATGTTGGAACTCTCCAAAGCATGAACTTTGTCTGAAGAAATTTTCAAGTCAACCCGAGCTTGTTTCAAGTTCTGCTCCAATTCTCTAGCATAATCCTCTTTTCTCTTCATAAGCTCTTTAAGCCCCTTGATTTCTTTATTAGCCCTTGACAATGGTTCATTTAAGGTGTCTTTATCCTTTTTGACCTGACTCAAGGTGGCCTAAGAGACCCCTAAGTCAGCAGATAAAGTACGATTTTGACGTTCCAAACGGGCTTTGTCATCTCGAAGCTCATCCATATTCATTAAAGCATCTTCATATTGCTCCTTCCAATTTTGAGCTTCAAATTGGGCTTCTTCAATGGCTTTTGAGGATTCCCGAGCCTTTCTTTCGAAAGAGGTGATCCTCCCCATTAGCTCAGTACCAATCAAATTAGCCTACAAATATAAGACACAAAAATAAACACCTATGTTGAAAGGAAAGTTAATACTCAATTTAAAAAGAAATTACCTTTAAAGTTGAATGAACTATGTCATTCATTAAAGTTAAGCAGCTATAGATTTCCATTTTACTCCTCTCTATATCTCCGATCAAGGGCTCAATCCATACATCAGCACTACCAGTCTTCCTCAAAAGGCTATGAGTGGCAGGTACTTCAAGTGTGACTTTTCTCATAGTCATATTGCTGCTACTCGGTCCAGTTTCTGAACGCATTAAAGAAGAAGAAGGGATAGTGGAAGGAGGAGTAGTAAAAGAGGAAAAAATAGTATAAAGTACGGGAGCTAGAATGGGAACAGACACGGGAATTGGAATTGATACGGGAATAGAAGTATTCACCAAAAGTGAAGGAACGAAAGAAATCAACGTGGGATAAAAAATACTTACGGGTGGAGATGATGTGAAAGAGATAGGAGAAACAGGAATTGAGGAAGATAAAGGAACTTCATTTAGAACATGACCTGGTTCTCCACCTTCAAGATTGTCAATAGAAAGACAGTGAGTAGACTCACTAAAGTCTATTGGAACAACCTCTTTATCAATCAAGACAGGCTCGACAGGGGAGGCACGAACGGGAGCATCCTAGATCTCATTTCCACGTCTCCTTATTTTTGGCCTGGGTAATGGCGAGGTACCTTATTCTTCTTCAATATTAGCATCAACTGCCAATAGTTTTCTCTTTGCTGCTATTAAAGCCTTAGTTTTTTCTAAGTCGAGAGAAGCATTGACAGCAGTGCGCATAGCTAAAGCTACGTCAGGTAATATTCCTTTATTGCCGAACCCTGATATAAAAAAGAAATAAAAGGGAAAAATGAATTCAATTTTATTAAAAATTGGATTTACTATATGCATTGAAGAATAAAAATATACATACCGTGTGTTTTCACTTTTCAATCGTGAAGATAGGAAATAGACTTCCAAGTCCTTTCCTCTCTAGGAGCCACTTTCAAAATTGATTCTACCCAACCACGGAAGTTGGGAATAGGCTCCACATCTCCCATGGTTGCTACAAAAACCAAAAAAGGGATGAGATCAAAGAGAAAATATAAATCTCTAAAAATATACGCGAAAAAATAACTAGAAGCTTACGTGCAAAGTTCCACTTCTCAGGGAAGGGAATGTTTGTCTCGCCCAGTAAATCCACTGTGCGAACAACAATGTAACGTAGGTACCATCCACGGTCATTAACGTCAAGTTTACTACAAACTTTTTACTCCTTTTGGTTAAGGTAAAGAAACCGTGACGCATCAAGTTGGGATGGTATAAATGAATGAGATGGGCAAAGGTAAAATCAATTTCGGCCTTTGCAGATAGAAATCTCAATCAAGCCACCACCGTCCATACTAATGGACCAACTTGACCTAAGCAGATATTGAAGAAATGACAGAAATCAAGGATAACTGGATCTGTAGCAGGCTTTAACCCCCAAGTAAAAGGATATGTATAAATAAAGGAATACCCATTACTAAAGGAAGAAATCCTCTGATTAATGGTAGGGATTGATAGTCGAAGATTTTCCTTCTAATAACAGTCTTTCCTAATGGTTGGAATTGAGAGTTCAGTTATGAGAGAAGGATATGCATCAAGTTTCTCTAGTTTTTCAACTTTTTTTAGAAGCGATGTTCTATCACCCACAAGGATATATCATTTGGAATAATGTCCTCAACTAAAGGTTCTAAAGAAGGGTCGAAAAGCTTTTTATCTTTAGAAGGATATGTTTTAGATGAAGAACCTTTGACATTCGAGTTCGGGGAAGAAGGAGCATTGCCAGATGATTCTCCACGCGCTGATCTTAAATTTCGAAGTCTTCTCCCTTTATCTCTACTATGCCTAATTGAAGTAGGAGCATTGGAAATTGGTCGAGAATTGGAACTTTTCTAGGGTTAAGTTTTGAAGATGCCATTGTTGGATAAAACATTTTACCGAAGAAAAGTAAAAGAAGTCACTTGATGAAGAATAAAACTGAGGAAGAAAGATTCAAAGTAGTATAAGGAAGCAACTGGTGAACTAAGAGGTATAATGATGAGAAACTATATTAAAAAGAACTGTCACTTCTTGCAAAGAAAGGTTGAAAAAGCCTAAAAAGAAGGAAGTAAAGTTGCAGAGTTAAATCAGAAGATGACATGTGTAAGGACCATTTTAAAAGAACAAGGCAAGTGAATCGTCAGCATTTATTACAATAAAAATACCACTTCCACTTCCCAGTTATTTAATGGATAAATAAATGGAAAGTGGGGGGACTATCTGTATTAGGAAAAAGTTTTTTTCTATGACGTGGCAAGACACGTGGAATGGTCAAAAGGTTATTATTCCGAAAGAGAATAAATAAAAGATGCGAGGAGACAAATTAGACACGAGCTGTAGTTGAACTACGAGTCCCGTATCTGTTTAGAATGGGTTGGAACGAAATTCTAAAGACAAAGGATACAAAGAGCAAATAGATATGAGTTCCGTATTAATTCAAGACATTCAAGAGCAACGAATCAAAAAGCATTTAAAGCATGGATCTGGAGGCAGAATGAAGTCCAAATTCTATCATTAAGTACCTGATACGTTAAAGAATTGACATTTAATAAGAACGATTGTGTAATGACCTATTTAATGTTATTTATTACTCATAATTATGTCATTAAAACTTAGGTTTCATTCTTCTACCTAGAGTCAGCTATAAAAGGAGGAAGTTATACCAATTGTAAACACGATCAACTGTTGAAAGCCTACTGAAATACAATTTTCTTTACTGTTCATTCTAATTGTTGAAATCTTATTATAATTTTTGGTCTCTTGATTATCAGTAACCCGATTGTTTCTATTATTTTCTGGTTTTAATCGAAATTTCATATTTTGGTTAAATAGTTATGCCATGTGAGTTTTGTGATGGCTTGAGAAGTTGTTTATGTGTTGAGGATCCCCGTGGAAATGACGTATTTTGAGAAAAATGGCTCTTGAGATTCAGATTATATATCGCACGTCAGTTATGCTTGAGTTTAGTACCTTTTGACACTATATGTTCCTTCAGGGATTTTATTGTGCCCTTAGCATGCTTATGACCGATGTTCATTATTTTGTTGTAATGAGCAAATTTAGCTCGATATATATCTCTTTATGTGAGTTCTAAATGTGGATTGGTTGGCAAACCGCCATCGGTATGTTATTTGGATCGGGTGGCACGCTGCCATGGTTATGTTGTTTGGATCAGGTAGCATGCCATCATGGTTATGTTGTTTGGATTGGGTTGCCCGTCGTAACAGCATAATGATCAATATAGTTCCCCATATCAGTTTATTGTATCATGTTCCATATTTTCTGAAGGAAGCTCATATTAGTTGTGTGCCCGCGTCGCATGTATGATTCACGAGCGGGGTGATTGAAATTTTTTCTTTCAGAGTTCATTTTCCTTTTTGGATCGCATTCTAATTGGTAGCCTATTGGAATATTGTGGCATCATATGAGACTTTTGGTCATGTCGGGGTGGTTTACTGTCTGAGCAGTTCGTACTGTGTGAGACGAGGTTGTTGGATTTGGGATCAGTGCAATCTGATTACGTGAAATATATTAAGGAGCATAGATCATTATTTGGTTCAGAATCTGGTAATGTTACTTGTGAGAAGTATAAGCTCAATGATTGGTTGGCTCGGCAGTTGATTATGAATTTCTGCACATCTCTTCCATCATAGTGTTATTGTAAAAATTAGAGCAAGACCTATGTAGGTCATAAGGTGCAATGGGAGCCTCAGATTCGTGGAATTTCAGTTAGTTGATCAGAGAAAGTTATTGTGGTCCTATAAGTAAAATGGTGCAAGTTGTGAATTCAGCAAAGTTATGCAGTCGCGTCTGGGTATAGCGTGTAGTTATTGATATGGTTATCGCATGTTGGAAACAGTCCTAGCGTTGAGTTCCGGATGTTGGAATTGCACTTTAAGGCGTATTTGCTTGAATAAAAGAGGATATCTTCAGAATTGATCGAGCTAATGTGCTCGACTGAATTGTGGTAGCAAAGGAAGGTTCATGAGAAGTTAAACAACAATTTCGGACCACTCCAGTACAATTCTCAGCACGTTCGAGGATGAAAATATGTTTAAATGGGAGACAATGTAATGACCCGACCGATCGTTATGAGTCTTAGTACTCTGTTAAGCAATCAGAGGCCATGAAAAGCTTCATTTCAGGTATAATGACTTGTACACGTGGTCGGAATTAAGTTTTGGGAAGTTCAGAGTTGATTTGGAAAGAGAATTCTCATTTTAGAAGCTTAAAATTGAAAGAATGAACTAAGATTGGATTTTTGAGTAAACAATCTCAGAATCAGGATCTGAAGTTTCGAGCAGGTTTGTATGATGATTTCGGACTTGGGCGTATGGCCGATTCGGGTTTTGGATAACTCGGGAGTGTTTTGGTGCCTATTGGATAACCCGTGAAGGAATTTCATAAGTTTGTATTTGTCACGATCCGGATTTTCCCCCAACATCGGGATCGTGATGGCGCCTACTCGTGGTAGCTAGGCAAGCCACTGTATTCATACTATCCTGTTTTTAACAAAATTTTAATTAAATAAATGCGGAATAACAAATCACACGGTGAAAATCATACTGAAATCCTCTACCCAAGACGTGGAGTCACCAACTCACGAACTACTATGGAATACTACACATAAAAGTCTGAAAGAAATATAACATAATTCTGTTTGTCTCGGAACAAAGAGACTACAGCTAATAACATAAATAAAGAAAGAGACGCCGGGCCTGCGGACGTCTGCAAGCTACCTCGGTCTCAAATGTGATCAACTCCCACGCAATCTATTTACTGCTGCTGCTGCTCCTGATCGTAACCTGGACCTGTGCAAAAACGCACAGAAGTGTAGCATCAGCACAACCGACCCCATGTGCTGGTAAGTGCTTGGCCTATCCCGGCGAAGTAGTGACAAGCCTAGGACCAGACACCCACATAAACCTGTACAATTCAATATATATATATGTGTACCACAAAATAACAAGAAATAATCAAGTATTAACACAATAAGGAATATCTTAAAGAATTCAACAATTAACCACGGTTAATAATTTCACAAGGAAAAACAAAGTGTAATGTAAACACAAGTAATATCAATTGAAGAAATAGCAGACAGTTGCACGGCATCACCCTTCGTGCTTTTACTCTCATCCTCACCAAATAAGCAAATAAAGTACACGGCATCACCCTTCGTGCTTTTACTCCCATCCTCACATCCATGGTACGGCATGATCCTTCGTACATGGTTCAATAATAGGGCACGGCATGATCCTTCGTGCATAAATAAATAAATAAACATGGCACGGCATCACCCTTCGTGCATTATTACTCTTCCTCACCCAAATAACAATCAAATAAGTTCACAAGGAAAACAAGGTATAATGGAAACACAAGTAATATCAAGTCAAGAAATGGCAAACAATTGTACGGCATCACCCAAATAAAATATAATGGAAAAACAAGTAATATCAAGTCAAGGAATAGCAAACAATTGCACGGCATCACCCTTCGTGCTTTTACTCTCATCCTCACCAAATAAACAAATAAAGTACACGGCATCACCCTTCGTGCTTTTACTCTCATCCTCACATCCATAGTACGGCATGATCCTTCGTACATGGTTCAATAACAGAGCACGGCATGATCCTTCGTGCATAATAAAAAATAAACATGGCACGACATTAACCTTCGTGCATAAATAAATAAAACATGGCACGGCATCACCCTTCGTGCATTATCACTCTTCCTCACCCAAATAACAATCACAGTTAAGGGTAAAGAAAAAAACAATAATTCATAATCCGTCCCATCAAGGGCAATCAATAATAATCTTCACAACAAGTCCCAACAAGGGAGAACAATAACAATTCATCTGCAATATATCTCAAAATAATTATTTTCCAACGACTCACGGTCATACTAGACGCCAGTGTATGGATGCTCGTCACCACAGCCCATACACCGCACTCGATCACATAACACATAACACATAATCCTATTCCCTCAAGCTAGGATAGAACAAACACTTACCTCGAATGTTTATGAACAATCCAATCCGTGGAAATGTCTTTTCTTTCAATTTGGCTCCAATCCAACCATATCTATACACAATTGATTTAATATCATCAATTCTACTCAACAAACTAATTCTTAATACCAAATACCACTTTTACAACATTCTGCCATGAATAGTAAATTTCAAACCCGGGCCCACATGGTCGGAATTCGGGGTTAGGACCAAAATCCGGTTACCCATCCCCCACGAGTTCATGTATATAATTTGTTTCAAAATCGGACCTCAATTCGAGGTCCAATTCCCTAATTTATGAAAAACCCTATTTTCTAACAAAAACAAGAATTTTACCATGAAAACATTTGATTTCTAATGAAAAACATGTTTAATGATGTTAGGAATTGAAAGAATTAAGTAAAAAGTGACTTACAATCGATTTGATGAAGAAGAAATCCTTGAAGAATCGCAAATGGGTGTTTTGGTTTTGTAAAAATGTGAAGAAATGATTGAAATTCGTGTTTTTCAGGTCTCTGTGTTCGCATTTGCGAACATGGGTTCGCAATTGCGAACCCCGACCAATTTCTGGAGTTTGAAAAATAAGCTAAGGGTGGGAAGTTCGCATTTGCGAACATTTCTTCGCATTTGCGAAGCAAAGGCAAAACTGGGAAGTTCGCATTTGCGAACTATTGTTCGCAATTGCGAACACAGGCTAAATATGGGGAGGTTCGCATTTGCGAACTATTGTTCGCATTTGCGAACCCGGGCGGAATAGTGGCCAGTTCGCATTTGCGAACCATAGCTCGCATTTGCGAACACAGGCACAGAAGGGTCAAGTTCGCATTTGCGAACTATTGTTCGCATTTGCGAACACAGACATAATAGGGGGGAGTTCGCATTTGCGAACTATTGTTCGCATTTGCGAACTCTGCAGAATAGTGGGGAGTTCGCATTTGCGAACTATTGTTCGCATTTGCGAACTCTGCAGACCAGTTGCAGACAGCAACTTCTAACATGAAAAATTGATCTCGTGGCTTATCCAAAGTTCACCCGAGCCCTCGGGGCTCCAAACCAAATATGCACATAACCTCAAAAACACATTATGAACTTGTTCGTGCGATCACATCGCCAATATCACCTCGTTTTCATCAAATCAAGCCTCCAAATGCATGATTTTCATACCTTTAGTTTTCAAAACTTTCAAACTTGGGACTCGAGGTCCAAAACATCTCAAACGACATCCAAATGTCACCAAACTTTACAGAAATCACATATATAATATTTAAGACTTGTACCGGGCGTCGGAACCAAAATACGAGCCCGATACCTAAGTCAATTAATTTATTTCCTTTAATAATTGCATCAAAAACAATTTCACATAAAAATTCATAACTTGGGCTCTAGGCCTCAGATTCGACTCCGGACGCATGTCCAAGTCCCATATTTTCCTACGGACCTCTCGGGACCATCCAATCTCGGGTCCGGATCCGTTTACCAAAAATGTTGACCGAAGTCAACCATATCAATATTAATATCATTTTTATCCAAATTTCTCATAGAATTCATATTTTCTATCACAAAATCTTTCCGGCTACATGCTCGGATCGTGCACGTAAATCGAGGCAACATAGAATGAGGTTTTCAAGGCCTCGGAAGCTCGAAATTATTAATAAAATAAGTGATGACCCTTTGGGTCGTCACAAGTATTGAAGTGAATTTCAGTGTTATTAATGTCCGTTTGGGATTCCAAGACTTGGAATAGATCTGTATGGTGATTCTAGAGGTTGGAGCGCGACCGAAAGTGAATTTGGTGGTCCGTCGGTCATTTAGCAGCCTTTTCGGTAAAGATAGAGATTTGGAGGTTTGGAGAAGTTTGACTGGAAGTGGACTTTTTGATATCAAGGTCAGAACCAGATTTCGGAAGTTGGAGTAGGTCCGTAATGTCAAATATGACATGTGTGCGAAATTTGAGGTCAATCAGACATGATTTGATAGGTTTAAATATCAGAAGTAGAAGTTGGAAAGTTCAAAGTTCATAAAGCTTGAATCAGGGTGAAATTCGTGGTTTTAGCATTGTTTGATATGATTTGAGGCCTTGAGCAAGTCCATAACGTATTTTGGGATTGGTTGGTAGGTTTTGTTGAGGTCGTGGGGGCCTCGGGTGGATTCTGGATGGTTAACGGATCGAATTTGGAGTTGAAGGAAAAGCTGAGGCAGCTGATATCTAGTATTTCCGCACCTGCGAAGATTTGGCTGCAGGTGCGGAGTCGCAGAAGCAGCCAGGATGACCGCAGGTGCGGACTTTGGTGAGGGAAGCTAGGACCGCAGATGCAGTCAAGGAGCCGCAGATGCGGGACCGCACCTACAAAAAAGAAAGCGCAGAAGCGGAAGCTGGGCGGCTTGGGAAGGAGCCGCATAAGCGGAACTGCATAAGCGGAAATAATTTCGCAGAAGCGGAAATGACTGGAGCAACGAGGTCTTTAAAATTCGGGATTAAGTTCATTTCAACCCCATTTTTCTTCCATTAGAGTCAATGGGGAGCAGCTTTGAGGCGCCTTTTTCGTCACTTATCGTGAGGTAAGTAATTTATGCTAGCTTTGAGTTAAATACAAGGTTTATACATGGATTTGGGTATGAAAATTGTAGAAAAACTTGGGGTTTGAGGGAAGGCCTAGAAATTAGTGTTCTTGAAATTTGACCACGATTTTGAGTATGGAAGTAAGAGGAAATCATATATTTGAGTTCGTGATTTCATGGGTAAACTTTATCTTCGAGAAATTTTGGATTTCGGGCATGTGGGCCTAAGGTCAATTTTGTCAACTTTTTGCTCGGGGTTAGAAATTATTATAAATTGGGTTGTAAAATTTAATTGAGCATATATTAATTGATTTATATAATCATTGGCAAGTTTTGAAGCATTGTGCGTTGGTGCAAGTCTTCTAAGGAATGTAGAATGCCAATTATGAGTCTTTGGAGCGAACTGAGTCTTCTTTCTAACCTTGTCAGAGGGAATTGTCCCATATGTGAAATAATTGATTATGTGCTCCTATTTGTGGGGCCTACGTGCGCACGATGTGACGAGATTCCGTGTGTAGCTACTATTATGTTATTTTTTGGGTAGTTAGAACTCAAAAAAACATGTTATACTTGGATTATTTATGAACCCATTGATTGCTTCAATTGCTTAAATCACCGTGGATTAGTAAATGAATTTAAAAAGACATTAAACATCATTTTCCTGAATTGTTCAAAAGAGAAATTGTCTTATTTGGATAAATATCTCTGATAAGTTCCTAATTGACTGATTCAGCATGTATCTCTATGTGTACCTGCGTCGCAGGCATGATTCGCGAGTAGAATATGTATTTATTTATGAAATGGGCCAAACGCCTCAGCAGATTAAGTAGATGCATCTATGATTCGGACCGTTCAACCCTCGGCAGTGCACAATTTACATTTTTGTTGGAGCAGGGCCATCGACCTCGGCTTTTTGTACGTTCACTCGTAGAATATTTTTATTGCTTGAAAGATACATTCAATATCTCGTTTCTCGAGGTCCAAGGCAAGGTCCCTGAACTCCACTGCATCCAACCAAAGAAAATTTTCAAAATTAAAGCACTTTAATGATAAATATGATTGGCTCAAAATCAACGTTTTATGTCATAACCCCAAAATTACATCCTCCCCTCCCTCCTAGAAGTGTGCATTATATATTCAAACTAAATCGAAATATAATATCAAATTGAGCTTCCTGATTCTTTTTGGTTTGATTTTTTATTAAGGATTAAAAATTTCTAATCGTTTATTTGGTTCCACATTTTAAAAAATAAAATAAGAAAAATTGAGTTATCTAAGTCTACAACGAGGATTGGGACACTTTGTGCCTTAGCGGCAGCTGCAGGACCATGTAATAATGTAAACAATAGTATACTTTGCCTCGACAAAATAGTACGATCCAACATGGTCTCATCTTTAACATGTTTTCATTCTTGCCACCGGGGTGAAACCAAAGGCTATAATTAAATGAGATAACACATAAATTACCCATCAAACTTGTTCGAAAAAATTATTTACACACCTAAATTTTACGGGCGATCTTTTACCCCACTCTTCTAAACTTAAGTGAATTTAATACCCCCTCTGCGCAAAATGTGTAGTTAACGTAGCAGCTGCGCGTGAAGGCAAAAAAAAAAAAATTTAAAACTAATTTATAGGTCCATGTGTCACTTTTTAATAGGATATTATAACTAATTAACTTAATATTATTTTTTTCTCTTTTATTTTTCATTTTTTTCTTTTTTAACATGAATATATTATGTTAAAAACAATTTTTTTTCTAGTTTTACAAAATTTATTTTTATGGTTTTTACACAAAATAAATCTTTAAAAAGAATTGAAACACTGAAGAAAAAAAAAACATTTTTCAAAACAATAAATAATTTGTTGGAAACATTTTATTCATTTTTTAAAAAAACGAAAAATATTTTGTTAAAACTATTTTTTTTTTCGTTTTTACTATTTTTTTCAAATTTTACAAAAAAACAAGTTTTTACAATTTTGTTAAAAAATAGTTTTTTTAACAAAATATTTTTGTTTTTCAAAAACTGAAGAAAAAAATTCAAGCAAAGTATTTCGTTTTTGAAAAATGTTATTTTTTTATGTTTTTAAATATTTTATTTTTGTAAAAACTGATTTTTTTTTTGTATAAACTGATTTTTTTTCTAAAAACAGAAAAAATAAATTTCATTTTTAACAAAATATTTTTGTTTTTAAAAATTGAAAAGATTATTGTCAATAAAATACTTTCTTTTTTTAAAAAGTATATATTTTTGTTTTTTTAGTTTAAAAAAAATTATTTTGTAAAAACTGGGAATACAAATTTGTAAAAATAATTTTTTTTTGTTTTTTAACATAAAATATTCGTTTTTGAAAAACTAAAATTTAAAAAAAATGAAAAAACTGAAAATAGGGAACTTATGGTGCATGTAACACATATCCATCATAAGACTTGGTTCAGTTTTTTGAAGGGGGTATTAAATTCACTTAAGTTTAGAATAGTGGGGTAAAAGGTCGTCCGTAAAATTTAGGTGTGTAAATAATTTTTTCGGACAAGTTTGATGGGTATTTTATATATTATCTCTAATTAAATTGTTCTATTTTCTTTTTTTCATGGTCATAACAATATACACGTAAGACCTTCCAGTGCCACTCGCAGATGTATCGTTATAGTATTGGGTTTATGTGAATTAAGTATTTTTTGATGTGAAGCATAACTTATATATAAAGATTTATTAAAATTGTAGTAACTCAGTATAAATGTTTTTACAATTTTGAATTCTAAATCCGCCTTACTACTTGTTTCATTGTCATTGGGTTGAGGCTCGTCAGTTCGCTTTCTATTTGCTTTTTCCACAACTCAACTATATATGACTGGATGCTTGAAAATTTATTCAAACTATCAATCAACAGCAAACCTTGCTATTTCAAGCAAGGAGAGTCCTTTTCTTTTTCTTTTAAAATAAGTAATCAGATGTTTGGTTTTTTAACAAACATTTGTAGATATTTAATTGTTTAACATATTAAAGTACACATATGTCAAATCTAGGATAGAATTCCCCCCCCCCCCCTCCGGTATGTAAGAATAGTTTGGTATATGTGGAAGTGTGTGGGATTATTCTTGTTTGACCCAAAAATTATCGGTTGTTTTTGGAGTTATGGACAATTAAAAATTATAAGAGGGTAAATCGGAATCAATGGTAATATATTCAAGGATAGATCTATGATTCGTATGTAGATTGTTCTAGTAAAATCGCAAGAGAACTTATTGAAATATTAAAGCTAGCCAACAATAGAGAGATGAGATAGAGAGAGAATGATAGATAGATGTTGTATTATTAATGAATAATAACACTTGTCTTACAAATAAGGGAGGCCTTTCCTTATATAGAAGGAAGGCCCCCTCGCCAACACATTACTTTATTTCAGAACTACTGTTATTACAAAAACGGAAATAGGCGGAGGAGACGGGGCGCCTAGACGGACGAGTTTGTCAATACGCCTTTATAGTCGGGGGCGTACTCCCTCTCGTCGTATGGGCGTGGAGGGATGTATACTCGACGTCTGTGGCCGTATAGGGAGGTGTACTCGACTCATATTGATCCTGTCTGATTCGACCCCATACAATTAGTCCCTCCGCCTGTTGGAGATATATTCGACATATATCTGCTATGGGTGGAAAAAATTGACCGTCTCGGATCTATCCGCGTGTGCATACGTGGCATGTTCTTTTGAACCGTCGTTTGCTGACGACATGCGTCACGATTGCAGCTGCTCCCGAGGCAGGCCAAAAAGGTGATTTGACGTTTCGGTTTCCTGTCTCCTTTTCTGATACTAACCTCTTCGAATCCCGTGTACTGGCCCGCTATAAATAGTGAGGGATTTCAAGATTTTCCATTCTTTGAATCATTGCAAAAATTTCTTTGTACTTCTGTCATTCATCTTTTCTTATAGCAATACTTAACAGCTTTTCGTATTGACTTCGTAGCTTGTCAGTATACCTCGAATTTGATAGAAAGACTAACAATGGTTAAAGGCAATCGTCGTCGTGGGACAGATGAAGGTGAGGCCACTTCTAGGGTTCCTCAGCCCTCAGGAGGTGGGAAGAAACCCCGCAATCCTCTCACTCCTCTTTCCGCGGGCAACCTTCTTCCCCGCGAACTATACGTTCGAAGGGATTTCCCAACAAAGGGGGCTACCTCGGCATGTGAAAGGTCCACATTTACTGAACTTCTTCTAAATAAACTCCGAGTATCTTGTCAGATTCTGGAGATGGTCGTTATGCAAACGGCCAAAGGGGACTTTGCCAACGTACACATAGCCGGGTTCTGTACTTTCTATGAATACCTCTTTATAATGGGGTGTGGCCTCCCCATCTATCCATTGGCGGAAGATTTATGCCGGTTCTATAATGTATGCCCGACCCAGCTTACCGCTTATACGTGGAAGATATGTTGTATTCTGATGACTTAAGCCGAGAGGGCCGGCTTAGATATCACGGTATACCATCTGCTGCATCTATTCAGTCCGGGTTCATAAGAGGGATGATGCTTCAGTTAAAAAATCGTGGGATGAAGGGTTTGGTCGTCGAGATAGACGATAAGCCTAATCGCCAGTTCTGGCTGAAATATTTCTTTGTCCGAACCTCGGATCTGGTGTCGGACCCTGTCGGATTCCCTGAGGCGTGGAACGCTGAACGCTGAACGTAAGTATTAATCCCTTGCTCTTAATTACTTTACGCATGTTCGACCTTTCGTCATTTTATTATATTTTATGTCTGCAGCAATGGTGCGTACACCCCAGTCCGTGCCGGACATTAAAGCCTGGGTGGGACGGTTGATCCCCTTTGCGGAGGGTGTAGGACGTGGGTCACATTTACCACAAGATACTGCCTCCTAGGTATAGTACTGGTTCTGGGTATGGCGGCCTCATATCTTATCAGACGCCGCATTTTCTGATGCATTTTTATAACTGTGTTGGCAGCCTGAAGTGCACCGCAGAGAAGAAGACGTCGTGCCGCCACTTCCTCGTCGGCATATTTTGGTTTTGAACACGTGGTTCACGTGAGGGAGATCGCTCCTGAGGCCGCTCGCCCTGAGGGTGAGCAAGCGGATGTGGAAGTATCTAGTACTGATGTTTTCGACGCTGCTTATTCCGAAGGCAAAGCCGTAATTCAGGAGCCAGCTTTTGCGGATGTCCCCGGGACTTCTCGTCCCGTGGTTGAGTCGGTGAATGAACCGATGTCCAGAGAAGGTCCTTTGCCTCCACCACCTCTTGTTGAAGAGGACGATGAGCCGTTGGAGCGAAAGAGGCGCCGACTGCTCCTTGGAAAAGGCATGGTCGTGGAGCAGAGGGAGGTGATTACTCGCCGTCCTGAGTCGAGGCCAGTCCTTATGGGCGATGCCATCCGACCAAAGAGGGCGGCCCTCTTGAGGGAGGTTGTGGGAAATACTTCTTCTCCGTATGTTGAGGATGATAGCGCACCGGCTGTCGCCGAGCTGGCTGCTGACGAGGAAAGGGCTGCTCCTGGACAGGCTCTTGCTTCTGCGGACGTGCAGCAGGAATACTATTCCAGGGTGGATATGGCGATAATAGGTCCTACCCGTCAGCTTGTGATCCCTACGGGATACAACCTGGTGCTTGATAGCGAGCAGGTTGCGGCAGACATGTCCTTCTTATGTGGAGCTGCCGAGACAAAGTCTTTAAAGGTCGTGAGCGACAGGGATTTGTCTCGTCGAGTCGATGGCGCTGCCTTGCAGATATGACTTTATTATTGTTTTTCGTAGCTCTTTTATGAGTCTTGAGGCGTTGTGTCGTTATGAATTATGTATTTTCTTTATCTTTTTATCAGACCCTTATCTTGGAGGTGGTCGCCGCTCAGCAGGCTGAGACTATTATTCCATTTAGCGGTACAGCTCGTGAGGCTCACAATATGTGGGTGTATGCTGAGGTGTGGCAGACTATTTTCGAGGAGCTGTTGGCCGTCAGTAGAGCCACTGAGGCAGAGGTCAAAACTCAGCATCACCTTGTTAGGGTCGCGCGCGAATCTTATGGGTATAACCCCGACTCTCTGGACCAAGCGGGCTATAACTTTGTGGATGTGGGCCAATTGGGTACAGGGTCTTGGATCTCTAGGGTATTCCGGGCCAAGGGCGATAGGGACCGTGTGGACGGTGTGGCCAGTGCGGCGGAAGATGGCGGGGGCCAGGATGGTTAGATAGGACTTTTTTCTTCCCTTTCTTTATTGTAATTGAGGCTATGTTGTAAATTTGTAATCTATTGAATGATTTATGATGATTTCGTGGGAATTGTTGGACTTTTATGTCTTTTTTTGGAATTTATGTTTTTCGTGTGGTGTGACCTTTAGTTGAGTTAAGTCGTCGTAGTAAGGTTGGATTGACTCCGGTCATGGCCATTTGTGTTTTTTTTATGCGGCTATTGCTTTCCCTTTGGCTGTTTTATGCGTCAAAGTGGCTGTGGCCTTCCACGTTTGTGGACGGTCGTGGCCTATTATTTATCGGAGCAGACTGTAGTCTTTTTATACGCTGTTAGGGCCTTGTCCCTTTGCGTTTATGAGTGGTCGTGGCCTTTTGTTTGTCAGAGATGATCGTAGTCACTCTTTACGTCGTTAGGGCCTTAGCCTTTTGCGTTTATGAGTGGCCATGGCCTTTTGTTCGTCAGAGATGACAGCAGTCTCTCCTTACGCTGTTAGGGCCTTAGCCTTTTGTTTGTCGGAGATGGCCGTAGTCTCTCTTTACGGTGTTAGGGCCTTAGCCTTTTGCATTTATGAGTGGTCGTGGCCTTTTGTTTGCCGGGG
Source organism: Nicotiana noctiflora (assembly GCA_032618575.1). Classification (NCBI taxonomy): domain Eukaryota; kingdom Viridiplantae; phylum Streptophyta; class Magnoliopsida; order Solanales; family Solanaceae; genus Nicotiana; species Nicotiana noctiflora. The sequence goes on from JASVEL010010884.1 coordinate 38,265, forward strand.
ATGGCCGTAGTCTCTCCTTACGCTGTTAGGGCCTTATCCTTTTATTTATTTGAAGATGACCGTAGTCTTTCCTTACGTCGTTAGGGCCTTAGCCTTTCATATATTGGAGGTGACCGTAGTCTCTCCTTATGCCTTTAGGGCATTAGCCTTTTTTTTATTCGAAGATGACCGTAGTCATTCCTTACGTCATTAGGGCCTTAGCCTTTCATATATTGGAGGTGACCATAGTCTCTCCTTACGTCGTCAAGGCCTTAGCCTTTTGCGTTTATGAGTGGCCTTGACCTTTTATACATTAGAGATGGCCATAGACTTTCTTACATTGGAGATGGCCGTAGCCTTTCATACATTGGAGATGGTCGTAGCATTTCATACATTGGAGATGGACGTAGCCTTTCATACATTGGAGATGGCCGTAGTCTTTCATACATTGGAGATGGTCGTAGCCTTTCATACGTTGGAGATGGCTGTAGCCTTTCATACATTGGAGATAGCCATAGCCTTTCATACATTGGAAATGGCCGTAGCCTTTCGTACATTGGAGATGGCCGTAGCCCTAGTCCCTGTGATATGCCATTTGTGCCGATTGCGGTACACTTGGTGTATCAAATATAAACTTCTAAGCATTCCCGAGCATCTCCTTCATCGCCTCATTAAAAACCTCTCCGAGAAAACCCAATTGGGACAAAACTCGAATGAGGGAAAAAGAGTACGACTTGGGGGATAATCTTTCGAAAAATGGAAATGCTTGAGGTGGGAGATGTTCCAATTATTTTGGAGTGTCTTTCCGTTCATGGTCTTTAGCCGGAAGGAGCCTTTGTCTGCTGCTGTAGTGATTTTGTAGGGTCTATCCTAATAGGTACCCAACTTTCCTTCTTTAGGGTCTTTGGATGCCAGTGTCTTGGCTTTTAACACATAGTCTCCTACTTTGAGTGGTCACATTTTTTCTCTCTTGTTGTAGTATCTCTCGATCTGCTATTTTTGGGTCACTAGCCTAATGTAGGCCATTTCCCTTATTTCTTCGGCTTCATCAAGGTCTTGTAGTCAATTTGCGTTGTTCTCCTCTCCGCTCGTGTGCGAGTACCTTAGTCTTGGCTCACTGACTTCGACTGGTATGACGGCATCAGTTCCGTAGACAAAAAAGTATGGAGTTTCTCCTGTGAAGGATTTGGGGGTAGTTCTGTGCGCCCATAGTACTTCTGGCAGTAACTCGGGCCATAATCCTTTAGCGTTGTCACACCTCCTTTTTACCGCACCCGCGAGGGCACAAGGGAGTTTTTCAAGTTAAAGGACAATCGAGACGGGATTAATTTATTTAATTCAGAGTCGCCACTTGGGAAAATAATGGTGTCCCAAGTCACCGGTTTAATCCTGAGCCGAGGAAATTTATGACTCTGTATTACAGTCTGCGAAACTAGAAACCTCGATAACGAATTCTGTTAACCCGGGAGAAGGTGTTAGGCACTCCCGGATTCCGTGGTTTTAGCACGGTCGCTCAATTGCAATTTTTGTTTCTATCTGATTCTTTTATATATTTTAACTGTGCGCTTTTAATGCTCCGCTCTCATTTTTAGAAGAATTGCGACGTCACGAAAACACATTTCGAGTCACACCGCAACCAGTACGCCTGTGACTTTAATGTATTTCAGTTTCGCCGAGAGTAAGATTTGGGTCACATAAATGCGCACCCGTGTTTAGGAAAGTAATTTGCTTATAAATCGCGCCTAAAGAATCTATCGTCCTTATTAACTTCGGGAAAAGACCGTGAAATTAACTAAACGGTCTTTCCAAGTCTAAATTTTCATAACAACTGATTAGAGGGCCCCGCGATTGTGTACTTGCGTTTGGCGAGGCTCATCTCATTATTACTAAGGCCAATCCTATGATGAACTATATTCTCTACTTGTTTTGTCTCTAACCACAGAGGAAAAATGTAATTGTTTATCATTACCTACTAGTTTTATATTTTGTTTTTATCCTTTTTGGGCCATTCAATAAAGCCTTGACTCAAAATTAACCGCCGGAAGACAAATTCCTTTTTACTTTGCTCTTAAATTACTTAAGCTTCAATTTGTATTCAAATTAGTTAAGCTAATTAGTTAACAGAAAAATTTGTTTTGTTTAAGAAAAGAATATTGAACATGCTTCAGATTTTAATCTAATCTAACTGATAATCAGTTTTCGTGTAAATGATCTAGATCATAGTAGATATACACGAACTAAAGTGTACTGATAATCTAATGGCAACGAAGTGATATATCAATCGTCCAGATTCCCTTTTTAAACAAACTATAGATAAAACGGGATTTACATGCTTATCATTACAATTAACTACTTGAACATTGAACACGATACTACTAATTCATAACTTTCGATCAAGCTACCATCATTATGCCTCTATTTACTTCTACACCGGGTGTTAGTTATTATACACTCTTAACTTGAACAAATTAACACCACTAACATAACAACATGTATTTCACTGATTCACTTGTCCATTACATAGTGTGTTTCCAGTAGACCACTTCTACTGTGATAGGTTATGGAAATATGAAGTTCACATAGTTACAATCCACACAGTCTATTACATGTTCGGGTTCTCCTTAATGAGTACACATGTATCTAGCTAAATTTTGATATGGATTAAAAGGACATGATAATCAATAAGCTAAGTTTTATTGCTTCAATTCATGTTACAGCTTCAGGCAGTAGTGAAGTACCTGGAAATCAGCAAAATAAGGGAATGGAGATCAGCTAAATCGATCAAGTGAAGTAACAGCAAGTCAACAGCAACAAGCACCACAACAATGAACCAACCAGTAGAACACTCAGCAACAATTAGCAGTAGATCAATGACTCAGCCAGCCAACAACAACACAAGAACAACAGGCAGTGGCAATCACAGTCACACTCAATAGACCAGTGGCCAAACAATAGTCCCAACAGCAGAATCAACAACAATCAATGGCAGTCACAGCCACAGTAGCACAGCAACAACAACAACACAAGAACAACAACAACCAAACGACCACTATAACCAATGCAAAACACAACCACAGCAGTAGCAAAAGAAAGACCACAGGACTGCAACAACCACAACAAATGAAACAGTAACCCCCACAGCCAATGAAACAGTAACTTCAGTCTAGCCTGTTTGTTCTCTCTGTATTTTTGAATCCTTACTGTGTGTCTGTGTATCTCTACTGTGTGTATCTCCTCCCTTTACTGTTTCAGCTCAATGCTATATTTATAGCTAAAAACCCCAACCCCTCCTGAAGGCCTGCCCAATTAACTAACCCTTGCCCACTCTTCTCTCTGCCAAACCATGCCCTGCCAGTCCTATTGCTCCCTCTGTTTCAGCCACTAAGTTCTGCCTAAGTATGGGCTTTAATTAAAAAATGTGAAGTACAAAACCTGGTGGAGTGTCCTGCTGTGATAGCAGGCTCCACTAGGCTGTCTTATGGGTGAGAGATTAAACAAATGGACTTAATCCAACCCTAATACTACACTCCAGAATCCAATAGACAACCATCCTAATGGTGACTTGCATACGGGCAGACAGGGTGGTGAAAAATCCATTTTAACAGTGCTAATATTATCTAGTATAGTAAAATCTAATCAATTACAACACACAACAGTGATAACAAATTTAGCCGATAAAACAGTGAATTAAAAATCTCGACAACAATTGAAACTAAGTATTCGACGACATTTGTTAAATCGATCACAGCATACAATAGGTATAATTGGTAACAAATCAATCGTCGAATCAGTGATTCGAAAATTTCAGGTAAACAAATAAAAATGTAGAATTAAACACTTGACAATATTGATCGAGACGACTACGCATTCTATAACTAACATTTTCCAACAACAAACAGAATGAGAATGACCAAATAAAGGTCTTAAGGGGTAGAAGGATAGACATTTTACAAAAGAAACAAAAAGATAAGATTTAAACACAAAAGAACAACTGACGGCTAAACCAAACAAAGAACACAACAATAACTAAAAACAGAAGAAGATTGAAATACCTTATGAAGACAATCCGAAATCGAACAAACCCAGGCTTATACGGACTTGAAATTGTATTTTTGAAGTAAACATGCTTTAATTGAAGTGTTTTTCAAACGAAAAACACTCCAATTGAAGTCTGTTGGCTTCAAATGCCGTTGATTTGGACGAAATCCCAAGTTTCCTAGAATCTAGGGTTCTTAGGCTCAAATTGGGGTTCGAGCATTTCTGGTTAGATTCGAACCAAACCGGGGTTGGTAGGGGCATGAGGGAGGCCATGGGAGGGTTTGGGGTGAGTTTGGGGTGATTTGGCGTCGGCTCGAGTTTGACTCGAATCTTCAAATGAAGATTCGAGGAGCTCCGGAGTGATTCGAGGTAAATGAAGGCTGGATTCGTAATGGGGGAGGTGAGGGGAGTATTTGGTGTTAAGATGGTGGTGTTTGGCCACCGTCCGCCGCCGTAGGCGATTTCAGGCGGCGGAGGACGGCGGGGTGAGGTCTGGGCTGTGAGGCTTCTGAGAGACGAAGGGAGGGGGGGGGGGTTCTGAGGGGGCGGGGTAGGTTTTAGGAATATATACTAAGCGTGGGATTGGATCTAGGCCGTTGGATCAATTTAGATCGACGGCTTGGATCCACCCACTTAACGAAACGATGTCGTTTGGGTAGGTCTTGGACCGGGCGGGTTTTTTCTTGTGTGGATACGGGTCGGGATACAAGGGCGATTGGTGACCGTTGGATCAAATGATCTGAACGGCTCAGATCGATCCAAGGTGAGGGTGGGCTGATCCAGTGGTTTGGGCCTGGTTGTTTCGCTTTTTGGGCTTGGGGTTTAATTATAAAGTGGCCCAATCCTATCTCTTAATATTAAACTCCATGATGTATTATATATATATATATATATATATATATATATATATATATATATATATATATATATATATATATATATATATATATATATATATATATATTAACTTGTAACACAATTAAATTTTCCACTACATTTATCCTACATAATTACATATCACCTGAAAAATGTAAATCACATAATTTTGATATCAAACACTAAAAATGCAAAACCTAATGTATATTTTTGTATTTTATTAATTTAAATAAATAAACATGCACACAAAAATGTAAATTTAAGATAAAAATAACACAAAAATCACAAAAATCATGCCCAATACGAAACTATTTTTATTTTGAATTTTCTGGGAGTACTTCTCATGTAAGGCAAAAATCACGTGCTCACAGCTGCCCCTCTTTGCGCGTAAACACGCAGAGTTTTCGTGCAAAGATAAGTGAGCGGATATAAGCGATTTTTGCCCATTCGAGCACTCCGTATGAAGCATTTTGGAAAAGTTTTGACCGAACCTTGCTTCGAAGGTCTCCTACATATCCCTGGCTAAAAGGGAATCAGGTCAATGTAGTTCGGGAAGTTCTGGTAGCTGGGACTACCATGACCGTTGCGATCTCGCTGTTACTGCTGTTGCCGCTGTTACTGCTGTTACCACTGCTTAGCTGATTTCCTTGTTACACCGCGCTAAGCAACAAAAGCAAGAAGCTAGACTAAGTTACGATACTACAAGTTCTTATCTATCCTTTTTAACTTGATCTTGTCGCGCTCCTTGCCATCTCTGTCTGACTTGGTGTTCCTTCTGACGCTTCTTCTCTTCCGCCAATTGTTATTTCGGCCTATCTTGATTGCCGAACTCCGACCATTGTTTCCTTCTTTATGATCTTTGAACTATTCTCCTTCGCAATCTGAGTCTATCCTGTTCTGGTCCTTGTTGCCTCTCTTTGCTTACTAACTTGGATTCATGCCGGGGATTTCTGTTACATTCTACCGCTTTCCTCTACCAACTCAAAACAGCTTGCCACTCCATTCTCCAGGCGGGCTCCCTGACTTCAACTACTACTTCGAAATAAAATCGCCACTCCATTCTCCAGGCGGGCTCCCTGACTTCACCTACTACTCAAAAATAAAATCGCCACTCTATTCTCCAGGCGGGCTCCCTGACTTTAACTACTACTCAAAATAAAATCGCCACTCCATTCTCCAGGCGGGCTCCCTGACTTCAACCACTACTTCAAAATAAAATCGCCACTCCATTCTCCGGGCGGGCTCCCTGACTTCAACTACTACTCAAAATAAAATCGCCACTCCATTCTCCGGGCGGGCTCCCTGACTTCAACCACTACTTCAAAATAAAATCGCCACTCCATTCTCCGGGCGGGCTCCCTGACTTCATTTACTACTCAAAAATAAAATCGCCACTCCATTCTCCGGGCGGGCTCCCCGACTTTAACTACTACTCAAAATAAAATCGCCACTCCATTCTCCGGGCGGGCTCCCCTGACTTCAACTACTACTTTAAAATTAAATCGCCACTCCATTCTCCGGGCGGGCTCCCGACTTCACCTACTACTCAAAAATAAATCGCCACTCCATTCTCCGGGCGGGCTCCCGACTTCAATTACTACTCAAAATAAAATCGCCACTCCATTCTCCGGGCGGGCTCCCCGACTTCAACTACTACTTTAAAATTAAATCACCACTCCATTCTCCGGGCGGGCTCCCCGACTTCAACTACTACTTTAAAATTAAATCGCCACTCCATTCTCCGGGCGGGCTCCCGACTTCACCTACTACTCAAAAATAAATCGCCACTCCATTCTCCGGGCGGGCTCCCGACTTCAACTACCCACTAACTTTATCCCCTCCACGTCGCCTTCCTTTGCTTTCTGTACCATTTCTTCTTCCTGCATCGCCTACCGGGTCATCTTTCTTCTGAATTATCTTGTCCTGGAATTGCTTTCCCCTAGGTCGTATTACCTTTCTTTCGGCTGCTGGGGATATTTTTGGAACTGTTTACTCATCTGCCGGGGATGATGCTGCTGAGGAAGTATTCTTTGTTTCCTTCACCCCTCATTCTCTTCCTTTTTCCCATACCTCCTCTGGAACTCACGCTTTTGCTTCCTCGAGCAAATTATGGGATATAATACTGCTGGGGGAATCTCGAAGCCATTGTTTCATTTTTCCATCAACTGCTGGGGATGATACCAGGCTCAAAGATCATCCCATCGTGTTGTCCGGCCTTTCTCAAAACTATTCTGCTCGGAGCTGGTATTTCCGAAATCTTGTGTTGCTTTCTACCCTTATCTTCCGAGTCTTTGCTTTCAAGAAAATTTTCGCAACAGGAGAAAATTTTCTGCCCCAGTTTGATAAACTTCTGGATGGTATGCTTTTCTGCCAACGAACCCTCTTTTCCTGCTTTTAAATCAAAGAAAAATTGTTAGTTTCAAAACGCGGTGAGTGGTCGTGCCACTCTAGTTGGGGCCATTTTCTTTTCTCTTTCAGCTGCTTGGCCTCTCTCGAACCTTGAGGGCGACGTTGACGCTTGTTGGGTACGATGCTCTTTCCACGAGCGACCTCTCATCTTTCCTTTTATTCCAATCTTTGGTTTGATCCGACTCTTTTTAGCCGGTGATCTGTTGCGTGAAATCATCTTTCGGACGTGCCCCATGTGTCCATCATACTCCATAATTCCGGCGAACCTTCCAATCAGCCTGTCGTCGACTTCTGCCTTATTGCCTCGTTCCACGCCTATTTATTTTCATTATACTGCTTTGGGAGACTTGGTAGTAAGCTTTGAAAAATCAATTTTCGAAAAATGAAAGAAAAGAAAAGAATACTGACCGCAAATGACACAAGAAGAGAAAAACTTTTCTGAACTCAAAAATAGGAAAACTTATCTGAATGTGTGCCTGATCCAATGGTTATGCCGCGCCTTTGAGATTAAACTACCCAGTCTATTCATATCAATCACTTTCCGATGCCGCGTTCTGCTAGAGGTAAACGGATGTCCAAACCTTGTCTCATGCAGACATCTTGTAACCATCTCGTCCTGTCACCTCACAGTGCCCTTCCAAGGTTTTTCACTAATGAGATTCTCTCATTTCTCTCTATCTCCCGTCGCCTTAAGGTGCCCGTAAAGGTTTTCACCGTAAGACTCTCTCATTTTATTTCTCTCAACTTCCTTCGCCTTAAGGTGCCCTCGAGGGTTTTCACCGTTAAGACTCTCTCATTTACGCTTTCTTTCCCTGCGGCGGGGTATCATCCCTGAGATTCCCTCTAGAGCGTTATCCCCTTTCGGCTTGTGCATCCTGGATTCAATCGAGGGTCGGGATATCGCTCTTGGCTTTCACTCACATGACTTGGCACTTCTCAAATACCGATCGAGAGGTCTTTTTGGTTCTTAATATGGTTTCTGCGCGTGAGGCTGAAGAAGGGGTTTAGCCTCAACGGTTAGCTTATTACAACTTTCGGAATCCACACTATCTTTCCAACGAAACAATGACTTCTGCCCCAGTTTTGTTGCTTGGGGGATTTTTGATTTTTATTTTATTATGACCGAGCCGTGTGGCGCCTACGTATCCTTCTTGAGGAATCAGGTCGAACGTAGTTCACTTTTTCTTGTATTTTTTCTTTGTTTCTTTTTTTTTTCTATTTTGTTACACATCTTCCTTGATGATTCCGAAAGAGGGTATATGAAAGAATAATTAAGGCTCAAAGGGGGAAACAAAGGTAGAGTGTTTGGGTAGTAGAAAAATTGCCTCTGTCATTTCATTCTCCGAAAAATGCCAAATACATACAAACGAAACCAAACGTTGACAAATGCCTTAAAGAATTACACATAATATCTCTTGACTGCATCAGAATTGATAGCCATATCGGTGCATCTTCCCTCAACATCAGTCAGACATAGAGCGCCATTGGATAATACTCTAGTCACCACAAATGGTCCCTGCCAATTTGGAGCGAACTTGCCTTTCGCTTCGGCCTGATGTGGTAGAACTCTCTTCAGCACATGCTGTCCCACTTCAAATTTCCTGGGACGTACCTTCTTGTTGTATGCTCTCGCCATTCTCTTTTGATACAATTGGCCGTGACATACTGCTGTCAATCTCTTTTCGTCGATCAAGCTCAATTGCTCTAATCGGGTTTTGACCCATTCATCATCGTCAATCTCGGCTTCAGCGACAATTCGGAGGGATGGGATCTCAACTTCTGCGGGTATTACTGCTTCAGTCCCGTATACTAACAAGTAAGGAGTTGCACCTACCGAAGTCCGGACGGTAGTGCGATAACCCAACAACGCAAATGGTAACTTTTCATGCCACTGCCTAGACCCTTCTACCATCTTCCTCAATATCTTCTTTATGTTCTTGTTTGCTGCCTCGACCGCACCATTTGATTTTGGGCGATACGGTGTGGAATTTCGATGTGTGATCTTGAACTGTTGGCAGACCTCCTTCATCAATCCACTGTTAAGATTTGCACCGTTATCTGTGATGATTATCTTTGGAATTCCAAACCTGCAGATGATGTGGGAATGCACGAAATCCACCACCGCCTTCTTGGTCACTGATTTGAATGTTTTGGCCTCTACCTACTTGGTAAAATAATCGATCGTCACCAGAATGAACCTGTGACCATTGGAAGCCGCAGGTTCTATAGGTCCGATGACATCCATACCCCATGCTACAAACGGCCACGGTGCTGACATTGTATGCAATTCAGTCGGGGGAGAGTGAATCAAATCTCCGTGTATCTGACACCGATGGCATCTTCGCACGAAACTTATACAATCACGCTCCATCGTGAGCCAGTAATATCCTGCTCGAAGAATCTTCTTTGCCAATACGTATCCGCTCATGTGTGGTCCACAAACTCCCGAGTGTATATCCGTCATCACTGTTGTGGCTTGACTTGCATCTATACATCTCAATAATCCCAAATCCGGGGTTCTTTTGTACAGCACCCCTCCACTAAGGAAAAATCCGTTTACCAATCGCCGAATAGCCCTCTTTTGATCTCCAGTTGCTTGCTCTGGGTATACTCCTAACCTGAGGTACTATTTGACATCATGAAACCATGGCTCACCATCCATCTCTTCTTCAATCACATTACAATAAGCATGCTGATTCCGGATCTGGATATGTAACGGATCGACACGAACCTTGTCCGGGTGATGTAGCATTGATGCTAAAGTAGCCAACGCGTCGGCAACCTCATTATGCATCCTTGGGATGTGTCTGAATTCTACTGATCGAAAGCGCTTGGTCAGATCATGCAAACACTGACGATATGGGATAAGCTTTAAATCTCTGGTTTCCCATTCTCCCTGAATCTGATGTACCAGAAGGTCCGAGTCCCCCAAGACCAAGACGTCCCGTACATCCATGTCCACCGCTAATCGCAACCCCAAGATACATGCCTCGTACTCAGCCATGTTATTGGTACAATGAAAACGCAGTTGAGCAGTAACAGGATAATGATGTCCTGTTTCAGATATGAGCACAGCCCCTACTCCGACTCCTTTGCGTTCGCCGCTCCGTCGAAGAAGAGCTTCCACCCTGGATCCTTGGTTAGTTCTAACCCCTCAATTTGCAATACCTCTTCGTCTGGAAAATACGTCCTCAAAGGTTCGTATTCGTCATCAACAGGATTTTCAGCTAAGTGATCGGCCAGGGCTTGAGCTTTCATAGGCCGTCCTTGTCACGTATATGATGTCGAACTCCGTAAGTAATATTTGCCATTTTGCTAACCTCCTTGTAGGCATAGGTTTCTGGAAAATATACTTCAATGGATCCAAACGCGAAATGAGGTAAGTGGTGTAAGAAGACAAGTAGTGTTTCAGCTTTTGGGCTACCCAAGTCAGGGCGCAACATGTCTTTTCTAGATGAGTGTACTTGACCTCGTGGACTGTAAATTTCTTACGAGGTAGTAAATGGCCCGTTCCTTCCTACCAGTAAGATCATGCTGCCCCAGTACACAGCCAAACGAATTCTCCAAGACCGTCAGATAAAGAATCAGGGGTCTACGTGGCTCAGGCGGGACTAGTACGGGTGGATTTGACAGATACCCTTTGATTTGGTCGAACGCTTCCTGACATTCTGTCGTCCATTCTATCGCAGCGTCTTTCTTCAACAGACGGAATATGGGTTCACAGGTTGCTGTAAGTTGAGCAATAAACCTACTGATGTAATTTAACCTTCCCAACAGACTCATTACCTCTGTTTTATTCTTTGGCGGGGGTAGCTCTTGAATGGACTTGATTTTGGATGGGTCCAACTCAATGCCCCGTCGGTTGACGATGAATCCTAGCAACTTTCCTGATGGAACTCCGAATGCGCATTTGGCTGGATTGAGCTTGATGTCGTACCTTCGAAGTCTTTGAAAGAACTTCCTGAGGTCAGCAACATGGTCTTCTCGACGTTTGGATTTTACGATCACATCATCCACGTACACCTCAATTTCCTTGTGTATCATGTCATGGAATACCGTAGTCATCGCCCTCATATATGTTGCCCCTGCATTCTTCAAACCAAACGGCATCACCCGGTAGCAATAGGTCCCCCACGATGTGATAAAAGCCGTCTTTTCTGCATCCCCTTCATCCATCAAAATCTGATGATATCCCGCATAACAATCCACAAAGGATCCGATTTCGCGTCCGGCGCAATTATCAATTAGGATATGGATATTGGGAAGCGGGAAATTATCCTTAGGACTTGCCTTGTTGAGGTTGCGATAGTCCACACATACTCTGATCTTTCCGTCTTTCTTTGGCACTGGTACTACGTTAGCCAACCATTCCGGGTATCGAGTGACACGAATGACTTTCGCCTGCAACTGCTTGGTTACTTCCTCTTTGATCTTTACACTCATCTCCGTCTTGAATTTCCGCAGTTTTTGCTTGACGGGAGGATATGCCGGATCAGTGGGTAATTTATGAACCACTAGATCAGTGCTGAGTCCTGGCATGTCGTCGTACGACCATGCGAAAATGTCTTTAAACTCCATGAGTGTTTTGATCAACTCTTCCCTCAGATTGGGTTCAATATGGACGCTTATTCGGGTTTCTTTGACGTCATCCGCATTCCCCAGATTAACGGCCTCAGTATCATTTAAATTTGGTTTGGGTTTTTCCTCGAAGTGACTTAATTCTTCACCGATTTCTTCTACGGCTTCATCATCGCCGTACTCTGACTCACTCTCGTCACTTCTTATTTCATGCGTTATTATTTCCAAACCCGATTGACTTTCTAGACTGGGTTGATTAATCTTTAAGAACGCCATATCATTAAGATCAGTTGAAAGAAGGCTGTTCAGAAAAGTAAAAAAAAAGAAGGAAAAAATAAACAAAATTAGACACGAAGGGAGCCAAATTTCATTAATGGGAACTGTACCAGGAAAAACAAACTGCAATCTTAAATCAAAAATGAACTAAAAACAACTGGATTTTACTCCGGGCACAACCCCCAACACAGAATTTCGAAAGAAAACAATCTAAAACAAACTACCAAGACTCCTTCCGGACAGGGAGAGGAGTAGCCTTCCAATTATTCAGTTTTGCTTTTGGTTCCACAAACTGTATTTCGGCATGGCTGGATCCTTCACCATCCTCGAGCATACATACATCTGTGAATAGGTCCTCGAACTTCCTGAAGAACTCTTCATCTGGCCTAGTCGTAGGACCGGGAATCTTTGTCGTCGGATGTCCTCTTACTCCAGACCTGACGAAAGATTGGGAAAGGCGTGGAACAGGCTTCGGGAGCACCCATGTCTTCTGCTTACTCCTCTTGGCTCGCCGGATGTCCTCTGATGTTGGCTTGAATCCCAAGCCGAAGGTTCCCAAGTTTTCGGCCACTGATACCGGTTGTATGATTCCTTGCAGAGATGCACCTAGGCCTTTGCCGGGTATGAAACCATGTCGCAACATTTTATGAGCCACCATGACATCTGCAGTAGTTATTCTGTCATCGGGGATGCATTCCCCTTCTGGAACTCGGTTGGCGGATACCACATCGCAGACCTGATACACCCACGGCCCAACATCTTCTTCTGTCTCAACAAAGGGGATGATGGTGCCTGATTGTAGATCATTTTCTCCATGGACGATGATCTCCTGTTGGTCCCACTCAAACTTGACGAGTTGGTGTAAGCTGGATGGAACTGCTCTTGCGGCATGGATCCACGGTCGCCCTATCAGAAGGTTATATGACACCACCATGTCTAGCACCTGGAATTCCATGGTGAACTCCACTGGCCCAATTGTCAAGATTAGCACTATGTCACCAACCGACGCTTTGCCTCCTCCGTCAAACCCTCGAACACATATGCTGTTCTTGCGTATCCTGCCGATGTCCACTTTCAACTTGTCCAGTGTAGAGAGAGGACAAATGTTAGCACTGGACCCATTATCGACAAGGACTTTGGTAACCACCGCCTCCTCACACTTCACCGTAAGATATAAAGCCTTGTTGTGCTCGGTGCCTTCCTCGGGCAACTCATCATCGGCGAAGGTGATCCGATTTGCTTCGAAGATCCTGTTGGTAATCTTCTCCAGATGACTCACTGAGATTTTATCCGGGACATGTGCCTCATTCAGGACTTTCATCAAAGCTTGCCGGTGTTCCTCAGAATGTATCAGCAAGGATAGCAAGGATATTTGCGCCGGAGTCTTCTTCAACTGCTCTAAGACAGAGTAGTCATGCAGCTTCATCTTTTTCAAGAATTCTTCCGCCTCTTCATCAGTTACCGGCTTTTTCAATGCTGCCGGAGTGGTCTTCCTCAATTCCGCAGGGGCAAAACATCTCCCCGAGCGGGTCAGCCCTTGGGCTTCACAAACTTCCTCTTTCACTTCCTTTCCTTTGTAGGTCGTTGTAATCCGAGCATAATTCCATGGAACAGCCCGGCTATCCGTTATTGGCAACTGTATTGCTGGCCGGATGATGAAAGGATCCATTCGAACGCCTGCTACTGTCAAGATGGGCTTGATTGCTGCCCCTGGTACAACTATCTTTGCTTCCCCCGGCATCACCGGTACTTCGTTCACACTTCTTTTTCCCGCTTCTGACCCTCCTGGTACGTCCTTCTTGCAAATGGATGGCTCGTCAAAGCTCGGCCCCTTTTTCATTCCTACCCCGCCAGATTTGATCATCATTACCATCTAAGAGGCTTTCTCCTTTCCTTCTTCCACCCGAACCAACTCGATCATGTTGGTCTCATGATGAGTTGGAAGCGGGTTCTGGTTGATGTTGGGCTCTGTTGGAGTCTGGACCTCAATCCTGCGAGTGTCGATGAGCTCCTGAATGGCCGTTTTCAACCTCCAACATTTTTCCGTATCGTGTCCCGGACATCCCGAGCAGTAGGCACAATTTACTGAATGGTCCAGGTTCTTCGGGAGGGGGTTTGGTAGCTTAGCTTCAACCGGATTTAGCAACCCTACTTGCTTCAACCGGTGGAACGGACTGGTGTAAGACTCTCCTAAGGGAGTGAAAGTCTTTGGCCTTGGCGCCCTGTCGCCCCTGAATGCCTGGTTCGGACGAAAACTCACGCCCGAGGGGTTTCTGTAAACTCTTGGGGGTGGATGATTGTTCTGCGGGTTTGGTGCACGCCACGGTGCATGGACGGGAGGTGCAGAATAGGATTGTGCGTGGTGGACAGTAAAATGGGGATCAGGTGCGGGATAGTAATGTTGCGGGTGGTTATATGGATTGTGGGAGTAATTATGGTGGTGAGGCTGGGGCGGGCAATATTGGGGTGCAGGGCTTCTATTGCTGAACCATGCCCCGGACTCGACGGCCGCGACTTCCTCTCTCCTCTTTTTCCCAAGTACTCCTCCAGTACCACTTTGGATAGCCTGAGTGGTGGCTTTCAATGCTGAGTAGCTCATGATCTTGTTGGCCTTCAAACCTTCCTCGATCATACCCCCCATTTTTATCACCTCGGTGAATGATTTGCCTACGGACGTTACCAGATGTCCGAAATAGGTTGGCTCTAATGTCTGCAAGAAGTAATCCACCATCTCGCTCTCTCTCATCGGTGGATCTACCCTGGCTGCCTGTTCCCTCCAACGGAAACCGAATTCCCTGAAGCTTTCAGCGGGCTTCTTCTCTAATTTTAGCAATGATAGGCGGTCGGGGATTATCTCAAGATTGTACTGGAACTGGCCGATAAAAGCTTGAGCCAAATCATCCCACGTAAACCATCTACCGGGATCCTGTCTAGTGTACCACTCCAGCGCCGATCCTCCCAGACTCTGGCCGAAGTAAGCTATCAGAAGCTCGTCCCGTCCTCCGGCCCCTCTCATTTTACTGCAGAACCCTCGGAGGTGGGCTACTGGGTCACCATGCCCCTCGTATAGGTCGAATTTGGGCATTTTAAACCCTGCTGGCAACTGGACGTCCGGAAATGGACACAGATCCTTGTAGGCGACGCTGACCTGGTTGCCCAAACCGTGCATATTCCTGAAGGACTGCTCCAGGCTTTTAACTTTTCTGATAACTTCCTCATGTTCCGAACTTTGGAAGTGCTTTTCCGGTTCTGCCGGATTATCCCAATGAGGGGTGTGTGGATGTGGTTCAGGAGCCCTGAAGGTAGGCTCGGGAGGGTAGTAAGAATTGTCGTGGATTTGAACATGCGGCTCCCCGGGCGACTTTTGCAGAGGAGCGGGTGGAGGTGCCACAAAAACAGGGGTGGCTGGAGGAGGATTTGGTTTGGCTGGTGGAATGTGGGTGGCATATGGGTTTTCCCCCTGAAAGTATGGATAGATCGGGGCGCTTGTCGAAGGATCGATGGGCGGATGTTCCGGAGCCGAGGCGAGAGTAGGGCGGTTTGGTGAAGACTGTTCCCTGGCCCAGGCCAGGTGCATCTCTGTTATCTGTTGTTTTAACCGGTCTACCTCTTCTTTCATGATTTGTAACTCTGACTTTTCTTCCTCGAGACTCTTGCCAGAACTAGACATGCTTACTGTGATCGGTCCTTTTGATCTAGTACGGTAATGATGGCTGGCCAGTATATTCTGTCAAACCAACTGCTAAACTTTTCTGGATAAGCAACAAACTTGTTAGTTTACCGAGTTTGACAGATATGTTATAGCACGTTGGATGCAATGTACCTAACCAAATAACCCTTTCTACATGTACTCTTAACATGCGTCATTCCGGCCCTTTTTCTTTTTCTTTTTCTTTTTCTTTCTTCTTTTTTTTTTCTTTTTCGACTATCTTTGAAAGCCTTATTGTTATTTAACCTTTGGATTCTTTTCCTTTCTTTTTAGTGGTGGTCGAATCTTATGTGGATTGCCTACGTATCACGTTCTTGCGTGAATCAGACCGAGCGTAGTTCTAGTAACAAGATTGTGGCAAAATTCAGTAACTCTTATATCAGATAAAACCTCAAAGTTACAAAACATGGCTTACAATAATCGGCAAAATAGAGGAATGCTTGACTCGAAAAATGAAAAATGCCAACCAACTTGACTCGATATTTCAAAATACATTTTTTAAATCAGAAGTCTAATGCTCTAAAATTCCTGGGAGCCCGCGAGGCGTCATTCGGCCTTGCCGCGGGTCTCGGTGTGAGGTCCTTGTGCAGTCCCCTTAAATCCCTCATGATCTGATGAACATAGCCCATAACCGAAGCGAAAAGGTCGGCGCGGGGCATTCGTTCACAAGCTAGGCACTTCATGGTGACATAGTGCCCGATTTCTCCAATTCCGTCCTTGATCATGTCCCTTTCTCCGAGTAGCCGCTCTATCTGCTGGTTTTTCGTCCCCAATCTTCGGGCGTTGTTGGTGACTTGGTCTAAGAGCCTGTCTATTTGTTCTTGCAGTCGAGCCATCAGATTGTGGCAACGGTCGAGGTCTGCTCTGGCATCTCGGGCTTGCTTGAAAACCCGCTCCCTGAGGATAACATTTGCTTCCCTTAGACTAGTGATGATCTCAGTGTAATCTTCTTCTATCCGTTGCAGGTGAAGTGCATGTTGATGTGCCTCCTTTCTCCAGCTAGCACGGACCCTCATTGTTTGGGCCTTTGATTCTTCCAATTCTCTTTGGACATCGGCAACTTGGCTTCTCAAACCCTTTATCAACTTTTCGTCTGCTCGACTCCTCGACCTGTCTGTCAGCATCCCTTTTCATTTGCTGGATTTGAGCCCTCAAAAAGTCATTTTCTTGCGCCAACTTCTTTTTATCTCCTTCGTCGGCGGCGGCTTGCATATCCCTTTCAAATTGAAGATCTTGGACCCGTTGCTCTATCTTGCCAATCCTTGTTCTGTAAACCTCTTCCTTGGCCAACCAGTCCCATTGTTCTTGTGACGCTTCAGCAAATTCCCTGAGGTGAGGTCTTTTGGCTGGTCTTTCCCCGATGTTTCTCCTTTGTACCAAGTAAGATATCTGGGTACAACCTCTCCTCTAGCTCGATCCTGTACACAAGTGTTTGCCTCCAGATATTGGCATTTGCTCCAGATCTGGCGGACCCTTGCTTCTGGGAATTGACCGTCGGGACCAATTTCAATAACCTGGGTACTCAGGTCTTCTTCTTTGGGTACTACCTGGCACCTTCCGAGCTGTCTCAACACCCGATGGGGCGCATACGGTTGAATGCTTTTAAGTCCCATTAAGAGAAAGGGGGACCTAGCCGCTGGCATGTACACGATTCTGTCTATATGCAACCAACCCAACGTCCACTGTATTTGACTTGCGTTGAGAACCTGAAAGTATGCCCTCCATGCCAATGTTCCTTCAGGCAGGACGGCCCTATCAATCCTTGTATAGAATTCGCTTATGCAAGTTTTCTCAACCAACCCGTATCTCAAGAATTGGGTGCGGCGACACAGGTGCTCGATCATCCACATTTGTAGCAGTAAATTACAGCCTTCGAAAAAATCTCCCCCGGCTTTGCAGATTGTGAGGGCTCGATATATGTCCGATAGTATCATAGGAGCAAGAGTACTTTCGCTTTGGTCAAGCAAAGTACTGACGACTCCGGCTACCTTTATATCAATGTTCCCGTCTTTCCTTGGGAATACCACGAGTCCTAAAAAGGCCATCATGAAAGCAACTCGTCTGTGCTCCTCCCATTTCCGGCGATTACCCTTACTGCATAATTTGTTTTCTGGGTCGTCGAAACCTCCCGCATGACCGTACCTTTGATAGATGAAGTTTAAAGTACAAAACCCTCGTGCTAGATCCGGGTTACGTACCGTTCTGGCCGTCTTCAGTGAGTCTAAAAACCGGTGTACGGCGACAACCCTGGGGGCGATTAGATATTGATGCCCCAATGGTATATCAGTGTTTCCAATGTATCCGGTCATCTCCTCAACAGTTGGGGTGAGCTCGAAGTCCGAGAAGTGAAAGACATTGTGTGCGGAGTCCCAATATGTGACTAAGGCTCTTATGATGTCCCCACGAGGTTTTATTTCAAGCGGACCCGTGAGACCTTTCAAATACTTTTTAACCTCACCCTGCCCTTCTTGGCCTAGATCATTCCACCATAGCCGTATTTGTACCGGGATTTTAGTCATGAGTGAAAAGGGTTCATTTTGAATCGTGCTCATCCTGCACATTTATTTAAAGAAAACGATCATTTTGGCTGGCAATGATTTTTTTTTTTTTTTCAAAATTTACAGATTTTGATATATATTTCTGAAAAAATGGCAAGTTGGACCCGACGGGGGTTGCCTACGTATCTCACCTCCGGTGAGAATCAAACTCGCGTAGTTCGGTCCGTCAAGACAAACTATTTCTTTTATTGACCGACAAAAAACACACTTTGTTAAGAAATACATTTTCCTTTATTGACCGACAAAGAAAACACATTTTGTTAAGAAAACATATTTTCTTTTATTGGCCGACAAAGAAAACACATTTTATTAAGGAACACATTTTCTTTTATTGACCGACAAAAAAATACATTTTGTTAAGAAACCCATTGTCGTCAAAGTCAACCTTCCGTTGTCTCTTATTAACAAACTATTGGTTTTGTTGATAAGACCCATTTTTGTATTTTCTGAAAATATCTATTTACCCACACTGTTTCCTTTTGTTTTTCGTTTCTCCTCAGTATTTAAAAGCCGGTCAGCATGCAAGTTCGAATAAATGCTTGAAACAAACATGGCATAGCAAGATGGCCTTTCATTTCAGGTTGCCTGTCCTAGACGGACCCAACCCCTGTGTTGAGTCCCCTAAGTCAAATGCAACATGATGCAAATAAACGTTCCTACTAGGGATCCGGCATGAAGTCACGTTATTCTAAGTTTAAAAACCTGGGTATGTGTTCTAGACTGTGTACCCGAGCGGACAACTCGAGTTGAGGAAGGAGCTCCTTTCCGGAACCAAAAGGCCAACCGGCTTAGAAACTTTCCGAGCCTCTTCATTATTTCGGGTATGACACTAACAGAATAGGGAGTCTCAACCAGTGAGCACATCCCCGGGGTGAGAAGTGAAGGGTTTGCGGCACAGTTTTATATACAGTTCACGTAATATCAAAGCGGTAAACATATAACAGTTTGTATGTACAGTGCAGCTAGTATCAAAGCGGTAGACATGTAGCACGTTAATTAAGCATGTAGTAAAATCAGATATAGACAAAACAACAATTTAACTGAGCTCGAATTCTTAAACCCTGAACCGAAGTTCTGGGTTGAAATCCCCAGCAGAGTCGCCAGAGCTGTCACACCTCCTTTTTACGCTAACCCGCAAGGGCGCGATGTAGGAGTTTTTCCGGTTAAAGGACAATCGAGACGGGATTAATTTATTTAATTCAGAGTCGCCACTTGGGAAAATAATGGTGTCCCAAGTCACCGGTTTAATCCCGACCCGAGGAAATTTATGACTCTGTAATACAGTCTGCGAAACTAGAAACCTGGATAAGGAATTCTGTTAACCCGGGAGAAGGTGTTAGGCACTCCCGGATTCCGTGGTTTTAGCACGGTCGCTCAATTGCAATTTTTGTTTCTATCTGATTCTTTTATATATTTTAACTGTGCGCTTTTAATGCTCCGCTCTCATTTTTAGAAGAATTGCGACGTCACGAAAACACATTTCGAGTCACACCGCAACCAGTACGCCTGTGACTTTAATGTATTTCAGTTTCGCCGAGAGTAAGATTTGGGTCACATAAATGCGCACCCGTGTTTAGGAAAGTAATTTGCTTATAAATCGCGCCTAAAGAATCTATCGTCCTTATTAACTTCGGGAAAAGACCGTGAAATTAACTAAACGGTCTTTCCAAGGCTAAATTTTCATAACAACTGATTAGAGGGCCCCGCGATTGTGTACTTGCGTTTGGCGAGGCTCATCTCATTATTACTAAGGCCAATCCTATGATGAACTATATTCTCTACTTGTTTTGTCTCTAACCACAGAGGAAAAATGTAATTGTTTATCATTACCTACTAGTTTTATATTTTGTTTTTATCCTTTTTGGGCCATTCAATAAAGCCTTGACTCAAAATTAACCGTCGGAAGACAAATTCATTTTTACTTTGCTCTTAAATTACTTAAGCTTCAATTTGTATTCAAATTAGTTAAGCTAATTAGTTAACAGAAAAATTTGTTTTGTTTAAGAAAAGAATATTGAACATGCTTTAGATTTTAATCTAATCTAACTGATAATCAGTTTTCGTGTAAATGATCTAGATCATAGTAGATATACACGAACTAAAGTGTACTGATAATCTAATGGCAACGAAGTGATATATCAATCGTCCAGATTCCCTTTTTAAACAAACTATAGATAAAACGGGATTTACATGCTTATCATTACAATTAACTACTTGAACATTGAACACGATACTACTAATTCATAACTTTCGATCAAGCTACCATCATTATGCCTCTATTTACTTCTACACTGGGTGTTAGTTATTATACACTCTTAACTTGAACAAATTAACACCACTAACATAACAACATGTATTTCACTGATTCACTTGTCCATTACATAGTATGTTTCCAGTAGACCACTTCTACTGTGATAGGTTATGGAAATATGAAGTTCACATAGTTACAATCCACACAGTCTATTACATGTTCGGGTTCTCCTTAATGAGTACACATGTATCTAGCTAAATTTTGATATGGATTAAAAGGACATGATAATCAATAAGCTAAGTTTTATTGCTTCAATTCATGTTACAGCTTCAGGCAGTAGTGAAGTACCTGGAAATCAGCAAAATAAGGGAATGGAGATCAGCTAAATCGATCAAGTGAAGTAACAGCAAGTCAACAGCAACAAGCACCACAACAATGAACCAACCAGTAGAACACTCAGCAACAATTAGCAGTAGATCAATGACTCAGCCAGCCAACAACAACACAAGAACAACAGGCAGTGGCAATCACAGTCACACTCAATAGACCAGTGGCCAAACAATAGTCCCAACAGCAGAATCAACAACAATCAATGGCAGTCACAGCCACAGTAGCACAGCAACAACAACAACACAAGAACAACAGCAACCAAACGACCACTATAACCAATGCAAAACACAACCACAGCAGTAGCAAAAGAAAGACCACAGGACTGCAACAACCACAACAAATGAAACAGTAACCACCACAGCCAATGAAACAGTAACTTCAGTCTATCCTGTTTGTTTTCTCTGTATTTTGGTTTTAATATCGTTTTCCCTCCCCTTTCTTTTTAACTCTCCCTTTACTGTTTCAGCTCAATGCTATATTTATAGCTAAAAACCCCAACCCCTCCTGAAGGCCTGCCCAATTAACTAACCCTTGCCCACTCTTATCTCTGCCAAACCATGCCCTGCCAGTCCTATTGCTCCCTCTGTTTCAGCCACTAAGTTCTGCCTAAGTATGGGCTTTAATTAAAAAATGTGAAGTACAAAACCTGGTGGAGTGTCCTGCTGTGATAGCAGGCTCCACTAGGCTGTCTTATGGGTGAGAGATTAAACAAATGGACTTAATCCAACCCTAATACTACACTCCAGAATCCAATAGACAACCATCCTAATGGTGACTTGCATACGGGCAGACAGGGTGGTGAAAAATCCATTTTAACAGTGCTAATATTATCTAGTATAGTAAAATCTAATCAATTACAACACACAACAGTGATAACAAATTTAGCCGATAAAACAGTGAATTAAAAATCTCAGCAACAATTGAAACTAAGTATTCGACGACATTTGTTAAATCGATCACAGCATACAACAGGTATAATTGGTAACAAATCAATCGTCGAATCAGTGATTCGAAAATTTCAGGTAAACAAATAAAAATGTAGAATTAAACACTTGACAATATTGATCGAGACGACTACGCATTCTATAACTAACATTTTCCAACAACAAACAGAATGAGAATGACCAAATAAAGGTCTTAAGGGGTAGAAGGATAGACATTTTACAAAAGAAACAAAAAGATAAGATTTAAACACAAAAGAACAACTGACGGCTAAACCAAACAAAGAACACAACAATAACTAAAAACAGAAGAAGATTGAAATACCTTATGAAGACAATCCGAAATCGAACAAACCCGAGGCTTATACGGACTTGAAATTGTATTTTTGAAGTAAACATGCTTTAATTGAAGTGTTTTTCAAACGAAAAACACTCCAATTGAAGTCTGTTGGCTTCAAATGTCGTTGATTTGGACGAAATCCCAAGTTTCCTAGAATCTAGGGTTCTTAGGCTCAAATTGGGGTTCGAGCATTTCTGGTTAGATTCGAACCAAACCGGGGTTGGTAGGGGCATGAGGGAGGCCATGGGAGGGTTTGGGGTGAGTTTGGGGTGATTTGGCGTCGGCTCGAGTTTGACTCGAATCTTCAAATGAAGATTCGAGGAGCTCCGGAGTGATTCGAGGTAAATGAAGGCTGGATTCGTAATGGGGGAGGTGAGGGGAGTATTTGGTGTTAAGATGGTGGTGTTTGGCCACCGTCCGCCGCCGTAGGCGATTTCAGGCGGCGGAGGACGGCGGGGTGAGGTCTGGGCTGTGAGGCTTCTGAGAGACGAAGGGAGGGGGGGTTATGAGGGGGCGGGGTAGGTTTTAGGAATATATACTAAGCGTGGGATTGGATCTAGGCCGTTGGATCAATTTAGATCGACGGCTTGGATCCACCCACTTAACGAAACAATGTCGTTTGGGTAGGTCTTGGACCGGGCGGGTTTTTTCTTGTGTGGATACGGGTCGGGATACAAGGGCAATTGGTGACCGTTGGATCAAATGATCTGAACGGCTCAGATCGATCCAAGGTGAGGGTGGGCTGATCCAGTGGTTTGGGCCTGGTTGTTTCGCTTTTGGGGCTTGGGGTTTAATTATAAAGTGGCCCAATCCTATCTCTTAATATTAAACTCCATGATGTATTACATATATATGTATATATATATATATATATATATATATATATATATATATATATATATATATTATATATATATATATATTAACTTGTAACACAATTAAATTTTCCACTACATTTATCCTACATAATTACATATCACCTGAAAAATGTAAATCACATAATTTTGATATCAAACACTAAAAATGCAAAACCTAATGTATATTTTTGTATTTTATTAATTTAAATAAATAAACATGCACACAAAAATGTAAATTTAAGATAAAAATAACACAAAAATCACAAAAATCATGCCCAATATGAAACTATTTTTATTTTGAATTTTCTGGGAGTACTTCTCAGGTAAGGCAAAAATCACGTGCTCACAGTCTTCGAGTTTCTTCTTCAAAATGTTCAATATGGTTTTGTTGGATGACTTTGCTTGGCCGTTGATGGCTGGATGATATGGCGTTGAAAGTATTCTTTTGATACGCCATTTGTCGAAGAAGTTGGTTGTTTTTTGCCCTATGAACTATCGTCCGTTGTCGCAGTTTATTTCTTTGGGGATGCCGAAGCGACATATGATGTTCTTCCAAATGAAGGCGATGACCTCTTGCTCGCGAATCTGGGTGTAGGCACCTGCTTCCACCCACTTGGAGAAATAGTCAGTTAAAATAAAAAGCGTACCTTTTCTCATCCGACGCGTAGCGGTCCAATGATGTCCATTCCCCATTTGATGAAGGGCCATGGTGATGTGACCGAATGGAGGGGTTCCCCTGGCTGATGTATCAGAGGGGCGAACTTTTGACATTTCTCACATTGGCGAACGTATTCTGCCGCATATTTTTTCATGGTGGTCCAGTAGTACTCAGCCCGTATTAGACATCGCACGAGTGCTCGGTTGCCTCTATGAGCGCCGCAATGAACTTCGTGGACCTCCTCTAATACCGGCGTTGACTGGCTGGGGCCCAGGCACTTAGCCAGGGGTCCTCCAAAAGTCCTCTTGCAGAGGTCATTGTTTATCATACAGTACCTTGCTGCATGTGTGCGAAGCTTTCTTGCTTTTTTTTTTGTCGGGTGGTAGGTTTCCATCCTGCAGATATGATACAAATTGGTTGCGCCAATCCCATGTCAGATGCAGGGAGAGTACCTCGGTATGGTCGATGACTGAGTGAAGGAGGGTGGCGGTGCTTTCTTTATTCAGGTTGGTGGCGGCAGCGGCCAGTTTAGCCAGTCCGTCTGCTTCAGTGTTATGCACCCTATGAACCTGTTCAAAGCGGCATTCGTCGAGCTGTGCCATTAGTTTGTAGATTTCTGCTCGATATTTCTGTAGCCTTTGTTCCTTAACCTGATAAGTCCCGGTGACTTGAATTACCACGAGTTGTGAGTCACAGTGTAGGACAAATCGGCGAGCTCCGTACCTGATGGCTAATTTTATACCTGCAATAACAGCTTCATATTCTGCCTCGTTGTTAATCATCTCGGGACATCGTATGGACTAGCGAATGATTTCACCCGTGGGAACTTCGAGGATGAGTCCCAGTCCCGATCCTGAGGCGTTTGCGGCCTCATTAGTATGGAAAATCCAGGGGTTGGTGTTCGAAGCGGCTTGTAGGGCTTCCTTCTCCGTCTCTGGTGATATTTTGACACTGAAAATGGTCACGAAGTAGGCGAGGACTTGTGACTTGATGGAGGTTCTGGGAATATAAGTGATATCGTGCTCGCTGTCCTCTATGGCCCATCTGGCGAGATGGCCCGATAGTTCGGGCTTGTGCAGGATGCTCCTCAGAGGGAAAGTGGTCACTACTTTGATGGGATGGCATTGGAAGTAGTGTCTTAGCTTTCTAGAAGCCGTGACCAGTGCCAAAGCCAATTTCTTGATGTGCGGGTATCGAGTTTCGACATCCACTAGGGTTTTGCTAATGTAATAGATAGGCGATTGCGTACCTTTTTCTTCACGAACCAGTACCGTGCTAACCGCAACTTCCGATACGGCTAGATACGTCAGTAGAGGCTCACCTGGTTTTGCTTTTGATAGCAACAGTGGCGATGACAGATATGCTTTCAGTCCTTGCAAG